>JAQJVL010000449.1:716782-720701 GCA_035578905.1 Stictocephala bisonia
TGACGTTTACGTGTTGGGCGGCGTGTTTGGTTTAAATCGACTGTTCTCTGGAAACAACATTCCTGAGGTAGAATCATTCATTCATAAAATCATACATTAAGAACCATATACATAAAGAAATAAAATCACAGAATTATAGAAAAGAATTTTAATCTGGAAGTTTAATTTTATTTTATTCTAATATTTGAGAAAAGTTTTTAAGTTTGGTTTTTAATTTTAAATGAAGTATTTTTAAAAGAAGTTAATATGTTTATTTTGTTGAAAAAGTTCTGTTTTATTTTACTTTTCAATTAAATTTTATTAAACAACAAATTTGGAGGATTTATTATTTGCTCCTGTGTTTGAGAAATTAAAGATAAACAAAATTAAACATATAGCTATTATTAGATTTTTCTAGAATATGTTACAAAGTCTACAGGAATGCAAACTACTACTTCTACTAATCATGTCTGAGTTAGTAGAAGTGATCTTAAACATTTCACATTAAAAACAAGATTAGCCAAACATTTGAATCATTTTTTTGTATCATCTGTTAGAAATAAATTATTATAAATTACATTAATGTCAATGTTACTGTTATATAATAGTTAAGGGGCTGTTTCTACTCGTTAGGAATTGAATTTTGAGAAATCTTTTCTTAGTGAGTTTCTGTGGTACAAAAGTTAACCTCCCTCCCTATAAATTTCATCAAAATCTGTTCAACTAAGATTTCTTGAAGAAATTCAAAATACACAGTTTTTAATTTTTATGTATTAGGATTAATGGCATGCTTCAATTAATTGGTAGGTCGTTATAGACAATGTATTTTGTTACAGGTTGAGTAATGGTATGGATCGATTAAATGATGTCTATTAATTTTGGACTGTTTAATTGGTTTTTATGCATGTTTCTCATAATTTACTCAGTTTCTTGATTAATTGGTTGTTTTAATCTGGGGTTGAATATTTGAGGACAAGTTATTTCAGTTTCTACATCTTTACACTTCGAACATCATAGGGATTTGACTTCAACACTTAGTTTTCCTGGACATTGAGTTATTGAATATTTTTTTCTTCTAATGAAAGTTAACTAGATGTTAGTAACTTACATGTATTCAGAAATGTTAGGGGCTTTGTGGTCTGTAAATACAATGTGGTGTACTTTGTTAAGGTAATAGAGAATAAACTATGGCTAGGCACTCTTCTCTTCATCTCATATGGTTTTAATGATATGTAAATAAATATGATTGCTTTATTATTTCCATTGTAATAAAATTTGTATAAATGCCCTCCAATTGCTAAGTTGGAACAACTAGTTTGTAAGTGAAATGGTTTGTTACTATTTGGATTGGTTTAATTGGGTTTATATGAATACATTATTGAATTTATTGCATTTTTCTGTTTATTTATCAGTACAGTTGATGACTGAGTTTTGAAAGTTCATTTCATAAGTGGTTCAATGCTATAAAATTGTTATGAGAATCTATTATAAAAATTGACTAGTTCAATAAAGACTTCAAATTGTTTTCTTTACAGAATGGCTGATTCTTTATAATTTGGTAGTTTTTACAATTAGGTTTCAATCCTAAGGATATACCCAAGAAATATTACTTCTCTCTGCAAAAGGATGTTATACTTGATTTGACAGTATAATTACTTTCCAACGAAAAACTAAGATGTAACAAAATATATCATTATTTTTTTGTTTCAATAAAATCTTACTGTTCCAAATTTCGAAAGAATACTGGATCTTGCAGCCAAATTATAGTAAAACCCTATGGATATATCAAAAAGTCATGTTATATCCAATTATGGATATATTCAATTGGAAAGTATGTTGAAATGTAGTATAGAAAAACAGAATTGCGTAAAGTGGCCACTTATGTGCAGGATTCTCTACTATAGCATGGAGATTTCCAACATCGCTCCGGGTTTCTCTGCCACAGAAGTGCACAAGGATTCTCCAAGGCAGAGTCCCCACCACCATCACCTCGCCAGCTGTCAGTAGCTTGCAACACGCCATTAGCAACTTCTTGCCAGTAGTAACTTGCCAGCTTCCAGCCATCAGTTGCTTGCTCCCCTGTCACCATCCTCCACCAGTCACCCAATATGCATCACCAGGCTCCATCTTTAAGCTCAAATTGGGTGTTTTAGCTTTCACTGTGATTCAGTTTTCTGAGAATGATTGTTTTCTGACCAGCAGACGGCCGAAGCAGCGTACATTCTGGCCAAATTTCATGTTCCCAAGAATAAGATGTTTTTTATTATTATTATAAATAATAAAATCTTTAATAAATATTAAAGATGCTAAACAATTATTGTTTAGCATCTTTAATATTTATTGTGAGGATTGCAGACTTGGAATGTTTTCAATCTACATCTAAATGTTGTTCCGTTGACCGGTTTGACTTGATAGTACCTGGTGGTGGGTGAATTGCCTGATCTTGAATGAGCTCTAAAAATATGTGTTGTTTCCATCCTTAATTTTAACAATAATCATTAGTTAGTCTTCTTATACTGAGCTATGTTTATTCTAAATACAGTTTTTCCTTCATTGCAGACTATTTTGTCAGATTTATGTATTAAAATAAAAGACTGTAGAGGAGGGAAAATTAAACTCAGATGATATTATGCATGAATATATTGTTAGTGCTAAACACAATTTAGGTTATTATTCCTAATTAACTATAGCCAGGATGTTATTTCAATACACTGAGTACTTATCTGTGAAACAATGTTTAAATCACTTTACTACTAGAACTAATATCTGTCTATAAAATGTATATATTACTCAACATTTAATTTTCTTACAAATATATTATAAGTACATTTTTATCAAAAATATAGTTAGTGATAAAAAATTGAAATGCCCAGATACTATTTTTATAATACTATTGATGAAAAAATTACAGATAATTAATTTGTTGGAGAAATAATCCCCTAAAACCTTCTTCATTAACACTCATTACTCGGAGAGAAAGGACACTTAGTCCCCTTATCAGTAAATATTAGTAAAAATTTTAATCTTCGATTTTTATACCACTTAAGACTTTTTTAAGTTTAATAATAACTAATAAATATTATAAGATTAGTGTAAATGTTAAGGCCACACGATCTTCTCTATCCAGGCGACGTATGCAGACACTCTGGTGAATCCTCCAGGTACTGAACCACACTCGTTACCAAAGGATACAACACCTATTTGAGCATACATGCAGTGATATGGTTCTGGCAGGCGCAACTGGAGAGGACCTCCAGAGTCTCCCTAACAACAAAATAATTATTCTTTTTAAACTTCTTATATTAATCTTTAGCAATTTCTTCTATAGTACATGGAAAACACGAGTCCCTTATTCTTATGCTAAAACTAAAAAAGTTCCTTATTGAATGTCAAGTAACCGATTTATCATGGACTTAATTATAATAAATAGTTGATCAATAGCTTATAATTTCATGGAAGTTGATTATAGTTACTATTCTGTAACAATTTCTTTCTGGAGTAATTCAATTGTTGGTTATTTCATAGACAGTGAGTAGAAGATGATATCATAGACATTCAATAATTCTAACAGAAGTCTTTGTGAAAATTCATACACTGTTTGTATTGAAAGGAAAAAGAAATAATCAGAGAAAAAACAAAGTGGAGGGGAAAACAAGGAAGAAAAATTAAAGTAATGAAATTAAAGAATAATGAGAAACAAAAAAAGTTAAAAAAAAATGTAAAAGGATATTTGTCAGTGAAATAATCACAGTTTGTAGAGGAAGAATAGACAAAACAGCAATATATATGTGTGAAGTCAAATTACAAAAGAAGATGGGGAAAAAATTATCTGGTGAGGTGAAAAGCTAAAGTGTAGTAAACAGAAATTATATGGTGTTTAAAGAAAAACAAATAGAAGCTAAAATGAGACGTGCTAGATGAAGCAAAGAAAATAGTTAAA
>JAQJVL010000450.1:610000-720282 GCA_035578905.1 Stictocephala bisonia
TAGCATAATGATACATTTTTTAAATCAGCGAGTAAAAATTAATTTCAATTTTAATGAAGAATAATTTTATAACTCAACAAAATACAACAAAAATAGTAAAATAAGAAATTGTATAATTATTTTATTAATTCTGAAATTAGTTTTTAGATAAATTAGAATCAGTTTAATTTATCTTACCGGGTAGATTTTCCAACCAGGGTTACCTCTGAATCACAAACTGCTATTGATAATGTTATTAGTAATATAAAAGGCAGAAATTGCAAAATAACTGGTATTATTAATAATGTTTCAGATCACGATGCTCAGCTCTTTGAAATTTCTTGTTCAGTAGATGGTACTAAAAAAATTACAAAGAAATTTTGGAGAAAATTTAAAGAAGGCAATATCAGTTTATTTAAAAATATATTACTCAAAGAAACCTGGCTGATTGTTTATCAAGCTCCAGTAGAGTCAAAATATAAAGTTTTTATTGATTTATTTACATTTTATTTTGACATTTGTTTCCCTAAATCTATGTCAACAATAAAAGAAACTAAATTGAGTCATTGGATTACAGAGGAAGTAAAAACAAAAAAAGCTGAGATTCGTGAATTGGAAGAAATATATAGATCAAGTAAAAATGCAAATATAAAAGTCTTAATTAAGGATTCTTACATTTCTTACATTCTTACGCACTTAAAAGATGTATGAAAAACAACAAAAAGAATTTTTTTGATGATAAAATAAATATTTCAACAAATAAAATAAAAACAACTTGGAATCTAATTAAATCAGAAGTAAACAATAAGTCACTAACAAATTGTAATGTGGAGATTAATCATAATGGTGCACTGATTACATACCCTACTGTTGTTAGTAATGTTTTTAATGATCATTTTGTACATGCGTTTGACAAATATGTTTTCCCAAAAATTGTTCAAGGGCCAGGTAGTAAAATAAAACAGTTTCCAAATACCTTTTCAAAAAACAAGTTTAGATTTCTACAGTTAAACAAGAGAGAACTGGAACAAATTGTTCTTTCTTTTGAAAATAAGTATTCATCAGAGAATGATGATATCCCAGTTGTTATTGGGTGAAATGAATAAAGTGAAGTAGTTACTTAAACTTAGCATTTTTCGAGTTATTACTCGTTTTCAGGTGAATAATAAGGTCAAGTACTTACTCGACCAAGTACATCCGGACGACTTAAGTAATTACTTAGCTTTGGTGTGAATAAACCAAGTTGAGTTAGTACTCGTAATTTTTTAAGTCTGCCAGTGGCCGTGCTTCAGTTTGAACAGTGCAGTTATGGCTATGTTTATGAACGTTCGTAAACGTAAACACTACATAGAACGGAGGCAAATTCAACGTTGCAAGGAATTGTTACGATTTGATAGTGAAAATATTGATTTTCTAACTAACGAGTTCTTACCGCCATGTGACGAAACACGAGGAGGATGCTTGTCACCACGAACAAAGATGGAGATATTTTTAAGATTCGTTGGAGATCCAGGTTTCCAGTCTGGCATAGCAGAAGACATTGGAGTTCACCGCTAAACGGTATGCAAAATCGTCGATTATGTGCTGAATGAAATAACTGAAAAGTCGGCAGTATGGATTAAATTCCCTAACACGGATGGGGAAATGAATGAAGCAAAGGTGTTGTGGCAAACATACAATCGCATGCCAACAGTAGTTGGTGCCTTAGATTGTACCCACATTGAAATTAAAAAACCAGTGGCATTCGGAGATGAGTACGTAAATCGGAAAGGTTACCCGAGTATTAATGTACAGGCTACATGTGATGCTACTGGAAAATTTAATAGCATCAATGCAGAATGGCCAGGTTGCGTCCATGACGCAAGAATTTGGAGGCGGAGCACAGTAAGAAGTGTGATGTCACAGTTCAACGGATCATCATGTTTGTTGGGGGATTCAGGCTACGGAATTTCTCCATGGCTAATAACTCCATACAAGGCTCCCCGTAACGAAATGGAGAGACAGTTTAATGTAATACATGCAAGAGAAAGAGTCGTCATAGAAAGGGCATTCGGACAGTTAAAAATGCGTTTCCCAATACTAGGAAATTGTGTGCGAGTGGCGTTAGACAAGGTTCCTAAAGTTGTATTATCATGCGCAGTGCTTCACAACATTGCAAAACATCTTAATGATGGCTTTGATATGGAAACAGAAGATGAGATTGCTCCTGTTGAAGAAGACAACATTCCACCACAGCAGGGTGAGACCGAAGCCACTAAACGGCGTGGAGAAGAAAAACGACATCAAATGTCTGTTTTATTGTTCAGTTAATTATTAATTTATTTTTTTTTATTTATTTATTTTTTTTTTAATAGGAGTAGGTTTAAGGTAAGAACATTTATTATAAGAAACAAACTTAAGCCTATAATTGTGTAAATGTCAAGATTTCATCTGCCAATTCACCTAAATGTGTATAACCAATATCTGTTTGAATCGATTTGTCGAACATTAATTTTTGAGCATTTTCTAATAACACTTTTTCTTTTTCAATCTGTAATTTATTCAATTCCATCTGCTGAAGAAGCACAATTCTTTGGAGCTGAGGGGTTGATAAATCCTTAGTATCTTCAGTTTCATACATTGGCACTTTTTTGTTAGTTACTTTTTTTGTACAACATTTGAAGTTGAAGAGGTTGCTGTGTGATCAGCGTTAGCCTCTTTTTCCCCAACAGATTGTTCAATAGGTGTACCAGCAGAAATATGTCCCGGAACTTTAAAAAACACTGGGTTTTCCTCTTTACTGATAAGTTCAACAAAATCCTTCTCCCAAATTTTTAGTTTAATGGTTTATTTCCCGTAGACTTTAAATCAATTTTCTTCTTTACAGTTGTTTTTATGTTATTTAACATTTTTTTCAATTGTACAGTTTCCACGTGTTTTCCAAAAGCACGAGAGTATTCTTCAGTAATAGTGGCCCACGCTTTGTTTTTGGATGACACAACTCCTATAATTTCACGAACAAGCCTCTATCAAACTTGTTTTCTTCCTTCTCTTCTTCACTTGATGAAGACATGGCGTGGCGATAAACGTAACCCTTCTGTTTGTGCACTGTGCAAGTCAAGTGGTGAGAGACTGAGAGAACTACGCATTTGGAGTGGGGCGGAAACAGACAGGCTGTGACATGAATCAAGTAACTACTCGGTCGAGTATTTACTAGGCCTAGTAATAACTTGTGTTTCACCGGATTTGTCCGGATTATGCCGAGTATTTACTCAGGACAAGTAACATATTTTTATTCACTTCAATTTTAGAAAGTACTTAATCCACCAAGTAACAACTCAATAGAAGTTACTTCACTTTATTCACTTCACCCATTGTAAAAAGAGTCTTGCCTTCAATTTTAAAACCACTATTACAAATTTTAAATTCCTCCTTAATTTCAGGTATTTTCCCAGATCAACTTAAAATAGCTAAGATTATTCCGATTTAAAAAAAAGGAGATTTACAAGATCCCTCATGTTACCGCCCCATATCACTGCTACCAATTTTCTCAAAAATCTTTGAAAAAGCAGTTTACATTCAGTTAAAAGATTTTTTGTATGAAAATAAATTATTAGACAAAGAGCAACATGGATTCCAATCAGGGAAATCGACAATTACAGCAGGAATAGAATTTATTCAGTCAATAATAGAATCAATAGATAAAGGAGAAAAAGTGGTAGGCATTTTTTTTTTGGATTTAACTAGAGCTTTTGATAGTGTGTCACATACAAAACCTTTACACTCCTTAGAGGATTTAGGTATTAATGGTAAAGAGCTCAAACGGTTTGAATCCTATCTCTCTTTTAGGCAGCAGTATGTTGAAATTGAGCACAATGAATCCTTAAGCAAGTACACCTATATCAGAAAATGTAATTCCCAATTACAGACTGTTCGACATGGAGTTCCACAGGGATCGGTCCTGGGGCCCCTCTTATTTCTCTGTTATATAGGGGGATTACCAGGCTTTGTTTCGGATAATGGGAGGGCATGTTTGTATGCTGATGACACTAATATAACTATTGCAGGTAATTCACAGGAGAGTATTGAGATTTCATCATATATTAGTCTTTCCAATGTAAAGCAATTTTTTAACAGCAAGAATCTTCTTTTAAATCAAAATAAATCAAATTTTATATCGTTTTCTACTAAACAAAGTAGAAAAACGTTAAATCCAAATATATTCTTAGACAATGACAAATTATTACAAGTGGAATCTACAAAATTTCTTGGTCTTATAATTGACCAACACCTAGATTGGAGTAATCATATCGATCATGTTATCAATAAAATTTCTTCTGGTTTGTATGCCATGAGGCAGTTATATCAGATTTGTAGTTTGGAAACATTGTTAATAGTATACTACTCATTGGTGCATTCCCATTTAGCGTATGGCATTAGTATATATGGAGCGACCACAAATAAAAATTTAAACCGACTCTTACTACAACAAAAAAGGGCAATCAGGATAATGTACAATTTAAAAACAAAAGATTCAGTAAAACATTTATTTGGTGATCTGGGAATACTGACAGTTTATGTTTTGTATATTTTTGAAACAGTAACTTATGTCAAACAGTTTGCAGACCCCGTATTTAATGAAAATAAGCATACATATAACACTCGCAATCATTCTCAAAGTATTGAAAAGCACAATTTAGAGTTTTATAAAAAGAAAACTCTGTTTATTGGGAAAACTTTTCTTCGTCGTCTCCCACAAAATTTCTTAACAGAAAAAATATCAAAATTTTTAAAAAACAATTGAAAACTTACTTGATAAAACTTGCACCTTATTCCTTTGAAGAATTTTGGGATAGCCAAGTTAATAAATAATTATAATACTATTTTATATGTATTGTTATAGGATTAGTGACACTATTCTATGTACAACTGTATATTATATGAATAAAGGAATTTTGAAATTGAAATTACAGTATCTAAAAACTGGCTTTTGTACAAAACGCAAAGGGGTCTTTTGATACAAATTAAAATGTATTTTCACAAAAATTGTGTATCTTCGAAATTATTTAAATAATAAAATAAGCTTAGGGAATACTCTATTTGTCATTCTCAATTTTAGCCAAGAGCTTTATACCCTATGAAATGTTTATTTAAATCAAGCAGTGTCTTCAATAACGGTTGAAGTCTTGCTTCCAACAGCTCAAATTTTTCAGAAACAGTCTCCAGTTAAGCAATCAAGCTTTTGGCGTTACTTCTGTTGTTTATCTTGTTTTTGAAGCTTGCGATGTTTTTTCTTTTGTACTTGAGGTGTACATTTTCAGGGCCATTCTGTCAAACATGTTCACTTGAACCAACAATAACTGAGTTGTCATTAAAACTACATGAAATTCACTCTTTTGTTGAAATAACTTGGATATTACTAATTATAGTACTTTTTTATGCATTATAAATTGTACAAACACTTTTATTTATATAAAAGATGAATATTGTATAAGATTATAAACATTCATTTGGTTAATTTTTTCAAAAATAATATATGTTATACAATTTACAAATATTATACTCACAATCATTTCAGTGTGTAAACATAGTTATGAAATAAGCAATGAACAACAAAATGGCTCCCTATAATAATGGAAAAATCTTGGAATCAATTATAGAATAGGAAAATTAGAGTTCTAATCGTTTTATTCATCAAATTCTTAAATAAATTTTGTTTGCATTTTAGAATTAATGTTGTGTATTTATAAATTGTAAATGTATGAAATAGATATTTTAAGTTCAGAATAAGTGCCTCAAACACATTAGTGATGAACAAACAACAGAATTAATCTGAAATATTAATTAGATGAAACAGTATGATGATACAGTAGTAGTATCAGTAGCAGATCAGTAAAATGATCTGAAACAGTAGTTAGATGTTAGGGCTGACTACGGGTTGGGGGAGGGGAGCAACAGGGCTTTTAGAACTTAAGTAAAAGTAACAGCTCGACTAGTAACAAGCCCTTACGATAACTTGATTTCATAGGCTTATTACAATGTAGATTGTCAATACATAGCTTTATACAAATTTCTAATATACAGATATATACTGTATTTTAATTGTTTACATACAAATAGCATTGTTACGGCCTATGTATAGGCTAAAACACCCTATAGGTTAATTTTAGAAATAAATATTTTTATTATAGATAGCAATATACTACTTTATAACACAAAATCCAAATTAATTACTATAGGTGGCTAAACATTTCATTTCAAAAGAAGCACTAGACTTTTAGCTCCTTTTGAGGCAGATACACTTATACCATTCTTATTCTTATTCTTATTCTTATTCTTATTCTTATATATGAGACGCCGACACAACGTTGTGCGTATTTTAAGGCGAATATGAATGGTTTTATGAGTGTAGGATGAGTGTAGATGAGTGTAGTCTGGTTACTAACTGAGTTCAACTGTTCCTCAGAAAGGGCAATTTATTAATAGCCCAACAGCCAGGGCAACTAAGGGACCTACAGCTTTACGTGGAATCCGAACCACGTAGTGCTGGTCTGATTTTCAGCTAATTGACAAGCCTGATACTCAATTATCTCCCCCACACAACATCCGCACAATGATTACCACCCAACATGGACACCCCAGACTTCTCTAGCAGTGTCCACGCCGATAGCAACCACCAAGCGGACGCCATGTCGGTATTAAGAGGACCGAGCATACAGCCTATCGCCTACAATCTCCCAAACACTTTGTCCCCATGTAGCTGGGTTACAGCACTCCGCCACCAGTGCCGACACAAATAGATTTATTGATTTTATACACAAATAGATTTCCCATCCAATGTTAAATTTTGAGTCTCAAAATATCAGCTGTTTTTGTGGTCCATTGTGGAGCGCTAGTGTAGCTCCATGTAAATGTAATGCAGTTTAAAACAGCTGTGGTTGCGGGCCACACTAACTAACAAAATTACTGCCACAAATATTCCTATTAGATGGTTTATCTATTGTAGGTGTATATAATCAAGGCTTATACCAACTGGTGCCTGACTGTCCATATGGAGTATGTTGATCTACGTAATATAAAAAGAATGTATTGAAACATGAATGTTGATAATATGTTGTAATATCAACATTATATGTTATTCTATGTAATATTGATGCTAACTAGAATATACATTTCCTGAATATACATTATAAATCAAACGTGTTGAGCTGATCTGTCTAAAAAGAATAGAGATCATAAAACGTCTCAGTAACTGGTCCCCCTATTGTTTTAATTACTTTCAGGCACATTGGGCATGTGAGTTCAATTGGGAAAACTTATAAACTGTTTCATCATTGTACATAGGATCAATTATAGATGAATTTAAATAGCCTTACTTACCTTGTAGTTGATTTTACAGTCTATAACACATGAAAATTTGATAGTTTGTGGGTATACTTTTGTGTTTGTAGACACTTCCTCTTGTGAATCAGCTACATTCTCTCATTGAGTTTACTTTTGAGCAGTAGCAAATAACCCAATATAACGTTCTTATAACATTTCTTACCTAATGTGTGAGAAAAAACTGGGCTTGTCTGACAGCTTCCCTCGTCCTTTCCTTTATCAAATTCTCCACCAATGGCATATTTGGCACACTCAACTACCACATCATGGGGCTCCATCTTCCTCCATCTAAAACAAAAAAATAGTGTTAAATCATCACTCAAACTACTTTTTAATTGTTAATCTGCAAGATAAAGGTATGTATCTGATTAACCAAGTGTAAACATACATTGTTGTATTCTAATTAATAAACATTATAAGGTCCGACACATTTTTGGAATGAAAATGATTAAAGTGAAAAGTGAGCTGTGATTTCTTGACAGTAATAATATACGCAGATTTGATCAATAAGTGATTTCTCGATAGCATATTTTAAATTATCTTTGACCCTGTCTTTCAATCAATCAAATATTCTTTACTTCATAGACAATACAAACTGCATGAATTGGGTCAATCAATGTACAAATCATGCACTTGAGCAAAACGTAACAAGGAGTAGTGATCTACATACTTACAATACTCGACATGCAGCAGATTTCAGTTTACCAGCACATACACTTTCATTATTTGAAGAAAAACCCTCCTATATGTGAGTAACACTTTTTAACTTGCTGCCTGATGACATAAAGTCTCTAGAAGGTATCTTGAGCATCAAGAAAAACCTACAAGGTTTTAAATCACCCTTTTTACACCATAGAAGAATTTATAAACTGGCAAGAACAGTGAACTACAAAAGTATTTTTTTTTTTCTTTTTTTTTTTAATAATTTTGACTCTAATGTAATTCTTTAAGAATGTACAAATAAAGATTATTGTCTATTGTCTATTAATTATAATAAACAACCAAAAGAGCAATATGAGCTAACTTTTATTTTTAGCAATTTTTGAGTAATTTATTTCAAGAAGACATTAGTGAAAGTAATTTTATGTTTTAAAAGATTCTCAAAAAATGAACCTAACGTACATTTTTTACAATCAACAAAAAGTTAGAAAAAACTAATACTATTATAGAAAAAAATACTATTATAGCCAACATATCTTATTTCCAATAATAACACTATTGTTTGGACATTTTACATTTTTTTTAGAATCCTAAATTATTACTGTAATAGAAATACATAATCAGCAAACTTGGCCCTTTATGGTCAGGACATTATATAAATTACCCACTCATCGCTACGATCGGCGTCTTACTAATGAAGAGTGTGATATTATCGATCAAGTCAAAGTCAAAGTTCTTTATTGCACATAAACATTTGAACATATTACAGAGTAATAACAAACAGGTGCATTGTCAATACATGTAATCTAAGTCAAACAATAACAATAATAATACTTATCCTAAATATAATAATAACTAACTGAGACAACAGAATTTGTATAAATTGTATTTATATAAAACTGAATTATATAGTCGTGTCTTCCAAGAATTCATCAATACTATAATATGCCCTATCAGTCAGTAAGTCCTTAATATAGTGCTTAAACTTGTTTTTGGGTAAAGGATTTAAGATTTGCTGGTAATCTATTGTAAAGGCGTATTCCCATATAAAGAGGACTTTTTTCAAACAGTGCAAGATTATGCATTGGATAACTCAAGGAAGATATATTGCGTGTGTTATAAGAGTGTTGAACTCTAAATTGTTTGAAAAGGCTGTCATTTCTATGAACAAAATTTAACAATTCAAAAATATACATACTTGGTAGGGGCATTACATGTAATTTTTCAAAAAGAGGACGACAGCTAGTTCTATAACTTTCCTCAGAAATAACTCTAATTATGCTTTTTTGAATTCTAAATACTTTAATGAAATCAGTTGAGGTTCCCCACAGTACAATACCATATTGAGCAAGGAATGGACATAGGCATAATACACAATTTTTAATGTATCTGATGAGACAGAATTTGTTAGAACGTTTAATGCAAATCGGAATGAGCTTAGTTTATTTACTAAAAGCTGAATATGTTGTTTCCAATTCAAGTTTTTATCCATATTAATGCCAAGAAATGTATGGCAGTCAGTTAGATTAAATTCTGTATGTTTTAATTGATTATTGGTGTAATTTCGTGTTTGAAAGTGCATTATGTTAGTCTTTGTTTCATTTAATAGAAGTCCATTTGATTTAAACCATGCTTTTAGTTCAAGTAAAGTACACTTAACAGTTTTTTCCAGTTGAATTAAACTAGGTTTACTAACTATGACACTGGTGTCGTCAGCAAATAAAATAAAATTTCTTGGAACATGCGTGGTTAACACTTTGAAGCCTGGGCCCTTAATACTCCGTTTGGCATGGAATCCTGGGAGTTTTATGTTCACATTAAAAAAATTGTAAATGCCTTATAAATTTCATAAAAAGGTTATATTATATATCTTTGTAAAGGGAAGAAAATTCTCTTTTCAATGATGGGCAAAACTTTAGGTGTTGTACATTTTTTTATTTTTTACAGAAGCTACAAATAAGTACAAAAATATGTAAAACAAAAAATAGCTAAATATAATAACATATTATAAATATAATAGCAAAATATAACAATATAAACAATGCTGACATAAACAATACCGCTCAGCTGTTTGTCAGCTGTTACGATAATTATTTATCCAAGACCAGATGTAGATAAAAAAAATTAATAGACCGATAAAATATAATAACAGATAACTAAAAGACATATTCAGATGACCTAAACCCGATTATATGCCGATAATAAAGATATAATGAATTAAATATGGGCGCCCGAGCTATTCTCGGGCGTCGGCGAGTACGCCAGTTTGCGTCGCCCGATCTATCTTCGGGCTTAGGCTTCAAAGTGTTAAGTCATTAATATAAATTAAGAATAGTGTTGGCCCCAAAATGGAACCTTGAGGGACACCAAAAGTTACTTTAGTCCAACTAGAGTAGATTCTATTAGATTTTTTAGCAAGGACTGTTCTTTGTTGTCTTCCCTCTAGGTATGACTTCATTAGAGTAAGGGCCTTACCTTGTATACCCAAATTGGACATTTTTGCTATTAATAAGTTATGGTCAACACAGTCGAAAGCCCTGGACAAGTCACAGAACAGTCCTGCGGTATGTTGATGCTCGTCCAGGGTTCCAGCAGTTCTGTTTACAAAAGATATTAAAGCTGATTCTGTGTTTTTATTTTTTCTAAAGCCAAATTTTCATTTGCAATTAATCTGTTGCTTTCAAGAAAGTTTGTAATCCTATCATGGAGTGCTTTTTCAAAGATTTTTGAAATATTACTCAACAATGAAATTGGCCTATAATTACAAATATCTGTTTTGGATCCTTTTTTAAAAATAGGTTTAACCTCTGATAATTTTAGTTTACTTGGGAATATCCCAGAAATCATTCTGGGTATAAGTAGATTTGTTAAAGATGTGAGTCAAGATGGGGCTTATTATATATACTGAAGACTTTAGTAAAAAGTTGGAATTCCATCCCATCCAACAGAGTTACTGTTGTTCAAATTAAGGATAATTTTTGTTGTTTCTTTAATTGTGATTGGCCGAAATTTCTCTAAAACTGGAATATTATTAGGTGATTTAGGGATCGATTTGCACATGTTGGCTTTAGGGATATTTAAAATGTTAGTTACATTTTCAAAGTGATAGTTTAATTCATCAGCAACTTTTTGGGGACTGGAAATAGTTTTATTGTTAACCTCTAAGAGCAATATTTCTTGTTTATTTTGTGGAATACATAACTCATTTTTAACCACAGACCAAGTTGCTCGGGATTTATTTTTTGATTTTGTTATGTATATATCATTGCTCATAATTTTAGCTCTTCTTACAACGGATTTGAATATTTTTTTATATTTTTTCACATATTCCTGAAAATTTACATTAAAGTTACTTTTTGCTTGTACATGTAGCAGTCTTTTTCTTTCGGATGAAATTTTAATTCCTTGAGTTATCCATTTATTAGGCTTAGTTTTCTAAAGTATTTTACTTTTCTCAACTATATTACTGTAGTTATCATATATATAACATAATTTTAGATCCAACTAGGCTAACTGTACCTACACTGCTTTTACTAGATATCTTTTGTAGTTTTATATTTTTACACTATTGATCTTTTTTGAGTGATGAAATTACTTAACCAGGTTTGAAACTACGCCAATCACCGTATTTTTGAAGTCAGCAGTCACAACAATGATATGATCATTTCCCACTTAACAGAGTCTCAGGGTTCTTGCAGCTGGCTTGTTGTGCTGACGTTCTCATTCGGCAACTGTTTCTCAACCATTGTGTAGATTTTTGTTGTGTTTTGAGTACATTTCTGACTTGTTCTAAAATGAGTGACAACTTGTGGTTGGATGATATACAGAATTTTGTTGGTGCACAAAATATCAATGACGTTGATGATTCTATCTTCCAATCCATGCACAGTATTAATTGTAGAGCAATCACTATTATAACATCTGTATTCTGATGTTTTCAACATTTTATATGTATAAAATACATCCTCTTAATAATATTCTTTGACAAATATGGAAAGCATTGTATTATATTTTGATCAAGTTCAACAAATGTTGTTCAATACTATTATTGATTATTACTATTATTATTGTACTATTATTATTGTTGTTCAATACTATTGAGGTGATGTCCCCTCTATTTTCAAACTAAACTTCTTGATATAACGAGTAAATGTTTTTGTTAACATTTTATATTCTTAGTTTCCTCTCAATTTCTTTTTTAACGTTATCAAATGCCATTAGCTCATTAGTCTAATATTTATGTCCATGGTGACCATGTTTTTTGCTCAATTCAAAATGAATGCCAGTTGGTGTTGCAATCCACTCTTAAATCACCAATAATGGTGATGTAAGAATGGTTCTTTTTCCTGATTTATTGATTTTCATTCCGAATGTTATCAACATTTTGCTATTTGCTCTTTATACAGTTAACGAAGTTGACTTTATTATTACGTCAAATTAAACTAAATTTATTTACCTGAAGGCTTATTAAAAGAATCATATATATTAAAGATTAATTCAATCAAAATTTCAATAAAGAATGAATTGTGACTAGTGGGTTGTAGGGGCACAAGCCCATAAATAAATAAAATACAAATGTTGCTGTGAAATATTTAATGTATAATATTGAATTATTAATAGTTTTGTAAAACTCAAACATAAAGTTGCACATGTGTTCAGTTGAATACCAGCTTCTTTAAAGGTTTGCCCTTGTTTTTGTTAGTTTGGGCATAAAACATTAACAGCTGGAATATTTTATTTGTCTTATTAACACTTAGAAGCCTAAGCCGTCTATAGCACGGGCGCCACCGACTATCCGACTTGCCTACGCCCGTGTATATGACGAGCGACTATATTTAATATAATACTTTCATAAAATTGGTGTATTAACGGGATCAGGCTATATCAATATATTTGTTGATCATCTGTCTTTATGTTTTGTGGTATTTGGTTTGTTTTCAAACCATCTGATGAAAAAAAAATTATAACCAGATGTCGCCGTCGGAAGTTGCCTTGAACGTCAGTTGTCACCTGACAGCTGTTTTGATACGCTGTGATCGTTGTGCCTATTGTTGTTTATTGTTAACAATTCTGTAAAATCATCTGTATTATAGGTGCTTGATATGAATATTGTATTTTATTTCTGTTTGTTTGTACAGTGTAACTTATTATTTGTAATTTTGTACAGTTTTGTTTTGTGTTTCTTTACGATCGAAAATAATAACATAAAATTAGTCTGTTTTTGTTTTCAGTTATTTCAAGTATTTATAAAAGATCTGTTGCATTTATGATTTAGTATTTATTTTGTGTATATAATCATGAGTGGTCTTAGAAGTGATTCAATTCCTGACATTCTGTGTGACGATTCAGACATAGACGATAATTTAGACAGTGAAGTAAATCTTGAATTTATTAATGAATTGTATGAAAACATTCAAGATCCGGTTCTTGACTCAAGTTCAGAGAGGAATTGGATGTTGAAGATAAAGTTCCTGCCATTATGCATGCCACATTGCTTCAAATTATGTCACAACAAGGTAAATTATTTCATATTTTACACAGTTTTTTTCACTACTTTCAAACTTTTGCATTATTTTTTAATTTATTATAGCTATATATTTCTGAAAACGTGTTTTTTCCCTTTACAATAATATATAACACTTAGTTACCAAATATTTTTAGTAAATTGAAGAATTTTTCAATTTTAATACAAAAATGCCTAGGTAACCATAGAAACCGGTGTATAAACGGTCTAGGCTTCAAAGTGTTAACAACTGTAATATTTAATTCATATTACCACACTATAAAACACACAAAAGTTATAAACCTTCTTCCCATAATATTAACATGGGAACTTTGAGAGCTAATGGGGCGGAGCCCTTAAGGCGGATCACAAAACTTTTATTTTTCCCGCCATCTACAATATTAGACCTTTAAAATTAACAGTTTCCGAAGGCCGTAATTGAAGTATAATGCTTCTAATTCTGACACAACCGATTTGCCTTATGAAATTAAATATATAGATTAGCACTTATTTATTTTAAGTTTAAAATCATACATCTAATTGGAAAAAATATATTATAATATTTAATTCATTGCAATTCATTATAATATTTATCAAGCATTTTAATATTACGCTTTCAAACTTTTTACTAAATCCATATTATGTTGTACAATATTTATTTCTTTAGGTTTAAAAGCTAGTTTGTAATCTTTCTTATAATAAAACTACTACAAAAATACTTAAACAGTCAAATTATTGCATTGAAATGGTAATTAATTATTATTTTATTTACAATGATTTTGTTAGGGGTATGCGATGCATTGAAAAATCGATGCCATTTGATTCGATACAGGACTAATCAAAATATTGATGCATCGAAAGTAACGCCACGATGCATAAACAATATCGATGTCTCAGAATTATTCTGGTGCGCCAAAATGACGAATTATAAAGATAAAACACTCTGCATTATCTATAATATTTATTGTTGCGTCTTTTAGAACTACTACTTTGTAAAATGATTACTACTCGAGTTTGTTTTTGTTTCAAGTCGACAGGGATGAGTGCGATCGGACACAAACCCGATTATATCACGATAATGAATAGAGTTCGACTGCGAGATAAAGTACTGATATGAACATGATATAAGCCCATCAAGCAATGCGTATAGGTATCGTAATTTATGTGTGTGTAGCGTACCACGAATCAGTAGAACATTCTATACCGACAGTCCAACTTTTTCAGGTAGTCTGCAATTATTTTGGTGACCATCTTAAGAAATAATACCAATTGTTGTGCAGTTAATTGGAATAGTTAACAGAAATTAGGTCTTCTACTGTGTTTTCATATATTGCTGAAACAGTCGAATGAATATTGCCGATAACAGTGAATATTGCTGATAACACCAGTCCATTCGATATCCTGACTTTTGTTATCAATTCCTGTTTGATAGGGTACCTGGCTTCTACAGTCCGTATTTTTTACAAAACATTATATTGTTTTCTTTTATAAATTCAAACACGTTGCATTTTTAGTGATCAGTTTTTAATGATTCACCGTCATCGGTTTCAGGTCAGTCAGTCCGTTGGCACTGTTAAAAATTCCTTACTCAGGATTTACATTTAAAAAAAGTATAATGAAACGTTAATGAAACAACTTAATTAATTAACATCTATTTCCAACCTTTTTATAAGAAAATACTATAATTAAAATAATATAAAAACTCTTAATGTACTCAGTAGATTACATTTATTGTATATGTTGATACAGTTTTATTAATTTTAATATCTTGTCAAACAATAATGGATTTTTAAATTTGTATCAAAATGATGCTTCTTTTTAAAAAATTCTGTGATTTAGTAAATTTTATTAATCTATGCTTAGGAAACTTTATATTAATTTGAATTTCAGTCAACTCATCGTCAGTTAAAAAATAAACACTCATATATGACTGTCAGCATTTTCCAACAATGATAGTGAATAACAATAATTAACCCTTCGCACGCAGCAAGCAAATATATACCCTGCCTCTACTTTGCCTCAAACGCGGTAAATGAACATATCCAAAATGAAATATTTCTGTCAATAGTGTAAATGATAGTTTCTAATACTTCTGCTAGAGTGCAGCATCAACTTAGACATGTCTTTGGCCAACTCCCTCAGCCTATCAAAAACGTAAATCGTCTATGAATGAAAAGGGGCGGAGCAGCCAATTAGAACATGCATGGGTGCGGCTCCATTTCCTGCCTTTGCACATGTGTAAAACAAAAATATCCTCCGTCTGTCGCTCCACACAAGCACATTGTTTTCAACACTTGTTCTTTTTATCTATGTTCTAGTTTTCAGTTATTTTGTTGTAGTTATTATTGTACCATAAATGAAAGATACTGTTGATAGTTTCAACTAAAATGATGAACATTTTTTATATATGTACTTTTCATTATAATTGTACATCTGCAATAAAATAGCGTTAAAAGTTATAATTTTGACTTTAAATCTAAATTTATATACTTTTTTATGTTCCTTTATGTTTCTAAAACCTTTTTTTTAATTAAATTCACATTTCATTACAATTTTTTTTTTAATTATGTGTTACTTTAAAATAGGGTACAATAATTTCCGTGTGTGAAGGGTTAAGTTGTTTTCAATTATTTTATACATTCTTCTTTTTGCCTATAAAATATAGAATTTAAACTGTAACAAATTTAATTTGTTTGATTTTGGCCAGTTACTCTCCCACAGCAAATTAAATTTAAAATTTAATTTAAATACAATAGTACAACTATTGGCATTTAAATTTAATGCAGAGCCATCAACTTTCTTTAGGTTATGAATGATAATACTTGCTTTTCCTATATTTGTCCCTCTTTTGACTTAATTACATAGGCATGCTTAGTGTTAAGTAAATTTATTAAGCCCTTAAATTCTATTTCAAAATAATAGTAATTTATTGTGCTTTAGGCCTACTGGATTTTGTGAATCTGTTCATCTTACAATCCGAATATTATTTTAAACTGACTTCTTACATGTATATAAAGTTTATATTTATATTTTTGCTTCATACATATAATATTAACTAACTAACATTTAAATGATACGTAAATTTATGTTTTAAATTATGTTTCTTTATACTCAGGGCCGTTAAAAGGGGGTTGAGCAAGGTGGTCACATTTTATGAAGTGGTTAAAGTAAATTCCATAAAAATAATATAAACACTAATTCTCACAGCCGACGAGGAATTAAATAGCAAACAACCTTTTCATAGAGCATGTCTAGACAAGCTAAGAGTAGATATACTTGCAGACTGCTGCTGCCATCGAACCACCATCGGTCGGCAGCCAGCGTATCAAAAGCGAACCGCCCTTGATACTAAAAACTCCTGTCTTTGTCATTATCGTTCATTATTATGATGACGTGTATTCATCTGTTACCCCTAGATTATCTGTACATCATCGGTATTACTAGTTTGATATACTGTATTAGTTAATTGTCGTTACAACAACCACATTTTATTTCTTGTTTAAGAATCAACGGATTAATTATATGGATTTTTATGGATTAAAATTGGTAAAATGTAACTAGGTATTTGGTAAGAGCACTGTTCAATTAAAAATTTTTTAAAACCTACTTTTTAATTTAAAAAATACATCTATCTCAGCTAGCCTAGGTGGTAGTTACGAGAGTAACATACTCGGGTTTGTTTTAAAACTGTTTCAAATTATGATACATTGAAGGACTAACATTTCTGTTTCTGGTGTTATGGAATGCTAACGTGCCTTTACGAGTTGTTCTTCAACGCAGGAAATCTTTAAACGTGTGGTTAATAAGCTTAGTTCTTTAAAAAGAACTTTACATGATTCTGTTGGTTTAATTTTTAAAATACATCTTACAGATAATTTTTCAAGAACAAATATGTTAGCCTATTGTAAATAGATATGCTCCGGAGTACGATTTATTATCGAGCCAAAGTAACCCAGAGTTGACGACGCAATGTTAGTTAGAGAAGAAATACTTCACAGAACAAAATAGTTGGCAGAAAGTTGTTTTGCCAATTATTTATCAACATGGTCGTTCCACTTGAGACCACCGTCCAGCTTCACTCCAAACTAGCCTAATCAAAAAACTGTGATGCCTCGATCACATTCTTATCAAGTTCAACGGAAGAAAGTTTCACAGTTGTACTTTGTGAACCTAATCTGGTTTAAGTGATTTTTTTATTCTATTTTTTCATGAAGTGAAGATATTGGGGGTTTTGTGGATTTATGCTTGAGAAGTATTGAAAAATGGCTTTACAGTTCAGGAAGGATTTCTGTTCGAAGTTATTTCATTCTTTGTGAGAGGTCAAAATGGAATTATGATCTATGAAGATAGTGCAGAGCTTGCCAGGAAGGTAGTCAGATATGTCATTGATATATAAAATGAATAATATGGGTTCAAGAATGGATCCTTGTGGAACTTTGAAGGTGACTGTTTTTGGTTTTGAGTCCTAAAAGGTGTACTTCACGCGAGGTCTTTTTCATGAGAATGTCCACATCAGCATACTCACGAGCAAGTCCTCCCGTGTGATATAGGATATTTTTGATATAAGACATGCTGATGTGGACATGCTCATGAACATCCAATCGGTTTGATATTTGGGACTTGCCCTCAAGCATGTCCTCGTGTAATAGGTCTCCAAGCCAACTTAGCATGCTGCGCATACAAGCCTCGCATTTCCCAGCCAGCGCCATTATTTTTATCTGTTTGCTTGTTGTACTAAACTATTTTTTATCATTTTTCATATGATTTTTTAACGTGTTAGTCTTTAATTTTGTATTATTGGTTTTTTTCTTTGGCTATTAGCCTTATAAATTATAATGAACAAGATTAAATTACACTAAATTCCAAAGAATAGTGAACTAAATTTGCATACAAGAGTGTAAATTGTTTACGAAGGGGAAAAAAAGTAAGGAACAGTTAGGCAATAAGTAAAAGACAACTAGCTTATAATACACAATTTTGACTGTCAGTATTCTCTCCTTTTTATTTATCAGGAAGCTCAGAAGAATGTCCTCGCGTGCTAAACACCCTAAGAAGATTTCCGTTCCTGTTCTATCGAAAAGTCTACTTTGTTTATATGAGACCTATTGGAGAGTTTTGACTGCCACACCAAAAGAATCAAGTTTCTGTATTCTAAAAAAAAAAAAAAACTAATTAATGGAAACTTATCTCTTAACTATCAGTGATTCACTCCGACATTACACCTCATTTAATGTTTTTGATACAAGGAGGGAGGGGGAGCCAAGAAATCTTTGCCCCGGGTGCCGTCAACGCTAGGGACAGTCCTGTTTGTACTAGCAATGTGCGGTACCTACGAGGTCTGTCCAATAAATAAGCGAACTGAGGCCTTAAAAACTTTATTTTGTAAAATTTAGTCTAAATTTATTTTGTCTCCCTCAAAGTACTCTTCATTTGTTGCTATGCACTAATTCCATCTTCTTTTCCACTCGTTAAAGCACTCTTGGAAGTCCTCGGAAGTTAGGCTTTTTAGTTTTCTCGTTTCTTGTTTTATTGTTTCCACATCTTCCCAGTGAAGTCCCCTCATGACATTTTTGCATTTTGGGAATAGGAAAGTCACAGGGGGTGATATCTGGCGAATAAGGAGGGTGATTGAATTTTTAGTTAGAAACTAGCGAAATATCAATGCTGAATGTGCATTGTCATGGTGAAGGATCCATACATCTCCTTGAATCAAATTCGGTCGCACACAACATACACGATCTCTCAAAAGCTTGAAAACAATAATGTAGAACTCAGCATTGACTGTTTGTCCTTCAGGAAGAAACTCATGATGGACAACACCTTCCCCATCAAAGAGAACAAGGAGCATGACTTTGATTTTTGAACTGCTTTTTCTTGATTTTTTGGTTCGAGGGTCATCTTTTGCTTTCCACTCCTTGCTTTGTGATTTTAGTTCAATGTCATACTCATAAAACCACGACTCATCACCAGTAATCACCCTATTGAGAAATTTCCAGTCATTTTTTAAT
The DNA here is from genome assembly GCA_035578905.1 of Stictocephala bisonia. NCBI lineage: Eukaryota > Metazoa > Arthropoda > Insecta > Hemiptera > Membracidae > Stictocephala > Stictocephala bisonia. The sequence continues at coordinate 629,513 of JAQJVL010000450.1, forward strand.
TTTTCCAGTGTTTTGAAATTTAATACATTCAACTCTTCCCAACTTTTGATCTGGAGTCAGCAATTCGGGCACGATTTTTGCACACATCTTTTTTAAACCCACATGTTCAGTTAATATTGTGTGCACAGTTTATTTTCCTAAATTCAGTTCATCAGCTATCATTCGGACAGCCTGTTGTCGTCAACACAGGAGGTTGAAGGTCGCCCCGGCCTTGCATCATCCGTGTTGTCTTGTCGGCCATCTTTAAAACGCTTCATCCACTTGAAAATGGATGTTTTCTTTAGAGTATTATCTCCATAAACAGCCGTCAACATTTAATTAATTTCTTGGTAGCTATTACTGCACTTGGATGTTGATTCGTTGCTCTGTAATTAAGTCAATTTCCATTTTCGACAAACGGTAAATACGACGACAAAAGAAAGTGACACAAACAGCACAATATGCACAGCTCGACAATCCGCCAAGCACCGATGGCTCATTGGGTCTCAGGCAACTATAGCCACTAGTGGGCGGGGCTGTAGTCCGTGTCATGGCCACCAGATTGCACCAGTTCGCGTATTTATTGGACAGACCTCGTACATAACAAAAGGTATTATTGTCACTCTGCTCCTTCTAAAACTTAATAAAAATCATTAATTCTGTATGTGTGCATCACTTCGCTATTCTTTGAATCGCATCGAATCAAAAAAAATTTGCTGCATCGCACACCCCTAGTCTATTATTGAATAAAAATCTAAGTTTTCTTAAACAGAAATTGTTGAAAAATCTTAAAAGGATACCTCAAAAAGAACATGTAATTTTTTTGCCAGGTGCATTTAAATGTGAGTGTAATCAGTTGTTTATGTTCATTAGTGTCTCTTTAAATCTGACCTAGAATGATGATCAAGGCAGAAAATGGCTAACCTGGCGAGACATATATGTGTGGGTCTCGTCTGTGAACATGTGTTCTGAGAGGACAACTCTGTAAAACTATCTTGAATTTTAGGCTTACGCGGCCGGTTTCATAACTAGGATCTATATTTTCCAATGACAACTCTGTAAAGGTGCTATCTACATTATTTACAAGATAACCAGACATTTTACCCATGATGTGATGTGGCATCCTCAGTGGTATCGCTGAGATGGTATTAAAGTGTCAGAATTACCACTGAGGATGCCACATCACAGCATGGAAGAAACATCTGGTTATCTTGTAAATAATGTAGGTAGTAACTTGACGCGGTTGTAACCGGAAAGTATAGATTCTCATTTGTAAAACCATGTGTGACCTGACAAAGTAAATCGATTGGATTCTCTCAATGGATATGTGACTTCAACGGGTTAAAAGTTAAGAGTTCTTTAAACGAACAAGACAATAATAAATACATTTTTAATGCCAATGAGATTTGTTTCTATTAGTTGGAAAAGACTGATTAAGGTAACAGTGACATCTACAGTTTATGTAATGTTAAATGTATTATATTGTGGTTGTCTTAAGTAAGTCTGCTGACATTTCTCTACAAAATGTACTTTTTAAATGAGTACATCACGCCTACCTTACAGGTGTTACTTCTGTGTCTTTAGAGGCTGTGATCAGCAATGGATGAATTTTGACATTATCCAACATGGGCTGCAACAAACAACCAATACAAGGTTATTTATATTTTAACTGATTACTATGCACTTGCACAAATATAAACACAATTATGCATTTAGCTTCGGCCTAAATAATTAATTGTTTACACAATTACCTTAATTGATAAGTAAATCTTCTATAATTTAAACTACCAGATACCATATTATCAAAAATTACAAAAGCAAAATTAAATATAACCAAACAAATCATTTTTTGTATTAATTACAACTCTACTAGACAAAAATGTTTGCATGAGTTGGTACGCCATTTGTTTCAGTATTTGGAACACAACTTTGAAATTCAGTAACCTCAACCAGCCACCTCATAAACGGCCACTCTAATTTCTCTAATACAAGCATCTACCACATCAGTCTTACAGTGCTGGTTGTCTTTTAAATAAAACAACACACACTTAATTTAATTATAACTTTACTAGATTCTTTGCATGAATGCCCCGAGAATGAAGTATGTGATATAGTTGTGTGCAGCACCAGTCGAACAATTCCAAAATTGTTGTTACTTTTCTACATGTTAAGGAGTTAGAACTACAACTCCGCGTGGTAGTAACTACAACTTGCTCCAATGAAAGAATCAAGGGAATATTGAAAACATAAAATAAACACTAAAGATACTACATGAACACGATAACATGTGTAAAACCAGGATAAAATGAACATCACCCTAACCCCTCTGAAAATATGGGTACTAATTAAATTATAGGTGAACATATACTTCTGCTAAATCCTACAACACAACTGTGATTTCTTACTGACAAGAAAAACAATATTCACAATCCTTAAACAAGGTTTAGCTGACACCTTTCATGTGGACACCATTAATGTGTAAAAGCGAGCAAATCACATGCAATACATTTAATTTTTGCCTGGTAAAGAATATTTTCTTCCTTATATATTTAAGATATCTATATTTGAGAATATTCATTAGAAATTCAAGAGTGGATTGCAAAACATTCTTTTTACCTTGATGGTATGGCTGAAAATGGGAATTTTATGAGGTTGGCTGTATTCCTGCCTAAGGTAAGACAGGAAGTTGCAGGGATACATTCCATACAGACGTAGAAACAATGCATACAGAGCCATCTGCAGGTGTAACAAGTGGATGTCAGACAATTTACTAGCATTTACAGAATCCCACACAGCAAGGTGACTGAAACATGAACCAAACATTTTAGTACCTTAAAAAAATCTAGGTACCATTTCAGTTCAAATAGTCTTATATTATTAATACTCAATAATTCAAAACTAACACTTCAAGGCATTAGTTCGCATTGATTTTAGACCTGATATTACTTACTGTTCCCATTCAGTCTCCTAAGGTTCAGAGAATCGAAGAGTGCAGCAGCACAGTTTATCCATACAGAATGCCAAAGGATTCACCTTTGACAACTTTCTTACACTTGAGAGATATACCTAAGAATTAGGTATGAAAATAAATACCTTTTGAACGTTGAAACCATAGCCCTACATCAGTGCGTGGCGTTCTGTGAAGGGTGTCAAACAAGGGCAGCCTGATTATTGCACTTGCTAATTTAAGGTATCTACCATTGGTAGAGAAGGGATCGATACAACACCATTATAACAGCCAATGGGATTTATTTATTTAAGTAATCTAGATAACAGTACCAACTATTTAACATTGAAATGATATTATAAATTTATATAGCATATATTATGTTTCCATCACCTTTAAATCATACAACCTTTAAAATAAATATTAATTGAATCAAATAAGTTGTTTAAATTTAAGATGTACAATAGTTTTCAGCCTATCAATACTCTGAGGGTGGTAAGGACCTGAGAGAGTTCGTTTCATGAATGAACAGATACATGTAGCCTAAAATGAGCAGCTGATGCAAGTTTCTCATTGCTTCGTTTTCTGAAGTTGAGTTAGTTTCAAAAACCTCTAATAATTTGGAAAGTGCATTGATAAACAATCAGATACATTTCCGCCTGAAATAAAAAAAATCAAGGTTTAACCTTGCCCATAGTTTATTAGGATAATGCTAGTGATTCATTCAGATTAGGCTGGGTTAGTCCTCCCAAGAAGGCAAGAAAACCAACTATTGGCTATTTGTTCAGTTTCTTTATCGATATTCAACCACATGATCTTCCAATTAACTTTACACTGTGGGTTTTATAATGGGTATAATTGGTGTAGTCATTAGTGATGGACGCAATTTGAAAGTTAAAGCAACTAAATTAAACTTTTGCTCCTGCGATTTTCCTTCTGTTAACACATTCACTGTCATAACAAAAAATATATCTTTTTTTGCTCACATGGGAGTCAGCACCACTACGGGTAAAAATCATGTTTTTAACACGTATTTATAGGTAAATTAATAAAAATTCTTAAGTAAATAACAAATAATGTTATTGTTTATGGTATATTGATGTATAAACTCATCTTTTCCTAAAATATTATTTTAAGAGAATTTGTGTTCTCTCTTTTTATTTGAAAAGTAAATAAAACAATGTAGGCTAGCGTATATTTTTAGTAGTATGTAAAATATACAGTTTTACTTAGTTATAATTAAATGTATTGAATAAATACAAATTTTTGAAGTCTAAATTAATAACCGGCTCCAGCTAACACTCTAATTGCTATACTACTAGTGCTTTTTTAAAAATTACTAACGATATTCATTGTACCATGAATTATTCATTTTTTACACTTGTTAACTACTCTAAGGCATTTGATTACGTTGATCATTCACTTCTTTTTTTTTATTTTTATCATGAGGTTCTCTGTTAATTGCATTGACTGGATAGACCTTGCCTTCAACTGCTCTACTGTTTCTATTGCTAACATGTTCTTTGATTATGCAGCCAACAATGAAATGTTTTCATGACATTACATCTAATGCCATTCACTTGTATCAACGGTTGGCAACTCATGAAGTCAGCGGTTTAATACCAATTTTCTAATCATCTAATTTGAACACTCACAATAACGCTGATTTTACTATTTCACTCTCAACCTAAAATATATGCTACCTATGAAGTATATTTAAAGGATACTAAATGTTTGGCTGACCTAAAAATATAAAACAGATCCTGAAGGTAAGGTTCCATTAGTCCAGCAACCATCGGAAGTAAGATGTTGATCACAAGTAGTGCACTCATTAAAGGCAGAATGTCAATTTCAGTCTGAAAAGCATATAAAATTGGCCAACATTAATAAGGTAAAAGAATATACTTCAAGTTCTTTTTTAAAACTTTTAATTTTAATAATACATGTTAGAAGCAAATGTTAGTGCAATATTTACTAAGATAAAATGGCCGATATATTGGGCAGGACAGTGCTGGCACTGGAGTTGATAAATTAGATTGGTGAAATCAGAGGAGTGGTTTCCAGGTATCTTGTAGGTTAAGGAAGTAGTGGAGCTGGTAAAAGATGTGGCTGGGAGATATAGTAGGGCAGGTTTTGCGAGATTTCTTGTTACAAGGATAAGAACCGGGTGGTTGCTGGTCTTTAGAACAGGTCAAGATGTTGGGATCAGGTAACTTAGGATGGAAAAGGAATTGGCGGAGGTTTTTGTTTTGTCTGAAAATCACACACAATAGGAGGTTTTTCAAGGAGATCTTTGGTGTGGGGGGAAGCTTTTAAGATGTTGAAGCCATCTTTCAGGATTTGTTTGAGTTTCTGTAGGCCATGGTGGTAATTAGTGACAAGGGGTAAACATTGGGAACTGCTTCTGGTTTGGGGGTTGGTTTTGGGACTGGACTAAACGGATTTGGTTTTTAATAAGGTTGGTAAGGTAAACTTTCTTTTGGAATGCACTGACAAGTTGGTTGTTGTATTTATTTAGGTTTCTGGGAGAGGAAATGATACGTTTGGCACAGGTGGCTAGGCTATAGGGTAGGGAACTTTTAGTGTTGTTGGGGTGACAGCTGGTATAGTGAAGGTATTGTTGTTTATTGGTAGGTTTGATGTGAATGTCAGATTGAAGGATACCGTCCTCCAATCCAATTACAACATCAAGGAAGACTATGCGCTCAGAAGAGGATTGCCAGGTGCAATTGAGTGATGAAAAGTTTTGTAGGCTTTGGAGAAAGGTTTCAAGATTGGTTTCGGAGTCAGTCCAGATCATGAAAATATCATCGATGAAACAGAGCCAGCAGAGGGATTGGACGGGTTGTTTTTGAAGGAAAGTCTTCTCCAATTTCCCCATGAACAGGTTGGCATAGGAAGGGGCCATGCGGGTACCCATAGTGGTACCCTTGATCTGGAGGTAGTTGATGGGTTGGTACAACTTTGGAAGTGGTTTTTTTTCAAGGATGAATTGAGTCAGCTGAACTAGGGAGGAAGTGCTAGGTTTGGTGTTTGGAGGGCGTGTATTGAGGAAATACTCAATAGCAGCTAAGCCATGAGCATGGGGTGTATTGGTGTACAGTGAAGTGGCATCAATGGTAACCAGTTTGGTATTAAGGGGTAGAGGTTGGGGAAGATTGGAGAGGAGACTAAGGAAATGATTGGTATCCTGCCTTCCTAGTTCAGCCGTGTTACTCTGCTTCCTTCAATACCACTAGACGTGTATCGATGGGCGGGCGTGTGCGTATGTGTGTAGGGTGGAAGGGTGTGATATTGAAGTATCTTTTGTATAAAGGATGGTTAAAAGCCCATTAGGTTTTGTTGTCAGTAGTTATTGCTAAGGATAACTATGGAGTTCTAAAGGATCCTTTTTTTCAATCACTGCTTCTTATCATTCATACTCTTTAACTTATTCTCATATAAGATACAGCTACATGGGGACAAAGTGTTTGGGAGATTGTAGGCGATAGGTTGGATGCTCGGTCCTCTTAATACCGAAATGGCGTCCGCTTAATGGTTGCTATCAGCATGGACACTACTAGAGAAGTCTGTAGTGTCCAGGTTGGGTGGTAATCATTGTGCGGATGTTGTGTGTGGGAGATAACTGAGTATCAGGCTTGTCAATTAGCTGAAAATCAGACCAGCACTACGTGGTTCGGATTCCACGTAAAGCTGTAGGTTCCTTAGTTGCCCTGGCTGTTGGGCTATTAATAAATTGCCCTTTCTGAGGAACAGTTGAACTCAGATAGTAACCAGACTACACTCATCCACACTCATCCTACACTCATATAACCATTCATATTCGCCTTAAAATACCAACAAGGTTGTGTCGGCGTCTCATATGTAAGAAACATTATTAAATTTTCTGCCAATGTAATATTTTACCATTGTATAGTTAAGACAAATTACAAGTCACCACGTGAATAATTTATTATTTGTGATAGTTTGTAAAGATATTTAAACAAATACATGAGAAAAATGATCTTAACAAATCGATCATCGATCCACAAATGGTTGCCAACCATTTCAACACTTTCTTTACCGATATTGGCGACCGATTAGGTATCAATAAATCTACACTACCTTCCATTACTACAAATCGGGTGACTCATTCTTTCTTTATATCACCTGCTACAGAGGAGAAAGTAGTAAGAGTAATAGCGTCTTTGTCTTCTAGCTGTTCTTCGGGTGTTGATGGAGTGTCATCAAATCTGTTGAAAAAATGTGCAAAAAAATTTGCTTCTCCCCTGACACACCTAGTTATTTCTTCGTTCACCTCTGGTTTTTTCCCCCTCTTCTTTAAAACAGGCAATTATAACACCTATTCATAAAACTGGTGATCAAACTGACTGTGTAAACTATAGACCTATTTCCATCTTGTCATCCTTTTCTAAAGTGTTGGAGAAACTCATGCTCAACCGTCTTCTGCCCTATTTGTCAACAAATAAGATTTTAATTCCAGCACAGTTTATTTTCAGACCAGGCCTGTCAACTGTTGATGCCATGTACAACTTTATATCACAAGTTGTCACGAATTTGGACAGTAGAAAGCATATTATTGGACTTTTCTTTGATCTGAGTTGAGCTTTTGACTTGGTCAACCATAAACTTCTTCTGGGAAAACTGGAGAACGTGGGCATTAGGGGTATTGCCCTCGACTGGTTCTATTCTTTTCTTGTGGGTTGCCATCAGATTGTGAAGATTCTATATTTGGATAATTTTGGATTTATGAGAAGTCAGTTATCAGAACGGAAATCAATTCTTTATGGCGTCCCTCAAGGGTCCATATTGGGACCAATTTTATTTTTGATTTTTATTGATGACATCCCCAGCAGTGTGAATCATGCCAACTTATGTCATTATGCGGATGACACCTCTTTACTAGTATCTAATCAAGATCATTCAGCAGCAGAAATAGATGCTTTTTTAAATGGTAGTAGCGCTTTGTTGCAGTGGTTTACAAGTAACCAACTTCTTGCCAATGCACAAAAGACTAAAGTGGTTGGATTCCACATCCGCTCTTTTGACTCTTATCTAGATCACAATTTCATAATAGGTGGCTCAGAGATAGCACCGAGTTCAGAGGTTGGATTCCTAGGGTTGGTAATTGACAGCAAGCTTGTTTTCTCAAGCCACATTGCCTTGGTGTCTTGCAGAATTAGCAAGCGGCTATTCATTCTACGAAGACTAGCTTGCTTTACAGACAGACGGGTCCTGCTATCAGCATACTATGGGTGTATATACCCCCACTTGTCTTATGCGGTGGCAATCTGGGGAGCTCAAAGTTTAAGTAATCTACACATTTTTAGATTATAAAAGAAAGCCTTACACATCATTTGTGGCCTTTCTGCTAGGGAATCCTGTAGAAACTTCCGCATGAACAATTCATTAACATTCCCATCGATCTATATTTTAGAATCAGTCACCTTTTTAAAAAGAAATTTTCATCTGTTTACTAACTCTGACTTATATAAAATACACTCTTACTCACTTCGAAATTATGGCTATTTAGATATTCCACGTCACCGAATGTCTTTTTTTCAGAAACAAGTCCAGTTTAATTGCATTAAACTGTATAATGCTCTGCCTCCGTATTTAAAGTCAATTGCCAATTTAAACAAATTTAAAAAAAACTTTAAAAGCATTCTTGATATAGGGTGAATACTATTGCATCCGACTTTTTATGTAAATGACTTGATTTGTTCCCTGTATGCATTGTATTACTTAGACTAAGACTTGTTGTATAAACTATGTTTTGTTGACTATTACTTATGACAATGTTTGTTTTTGGTGAATACAAATCTGAATCTGGGGTAAGCATTGGGAACTGCTTCTGGTTTGGATTTTGGTAACTGCTTGCCCTTGTTACTAATTACTACCATGGCCTAAAGAAACTCAACCAAATCCTGAAAGATGGCTTCAACATCTTAAAAGCTTCCCTCCACACCAAAGATCTCCTTGAAAAACCTCCTATTGTGACTTTCAGACAAAACAAAAACCTCCGCCAAATCCTGGTCCATCCTAAGTTACCTGATCCCAACATCCTGACCTGTCCTAAAGACCAGCAACCGGGTGGTTCTAATCCTTGTAACAAGAAATCTTGCAAAACCTGCCCTATTCATCTCCCAGCCACATCTTTTACCAGCTCCACTACTTCCTTAACCTACAAGATACCTGGAAACCACTCCTCTGATTTCACCAATCTAATTTATCAACTCCAGTGCCAGCACTGTCCTGCCCAATATATTGGCCTTACCAGTGAAACCCTTCGAAAACGCATGAATGGCCATAGACATGATTGCAAAGTCCAAAATCCTGAAAAACCTGTCTCTGCCCATACTCTTCTCCATAATCAAAATTTTGATCAGTGTTACACCACTAAGGTAATCAGATCCCTTCCTTCCCATGCCAATAGTTCCCAACTCCGAAGGATGGAATTAGCACACCAATGGATAACAAAATCCCGTGACTCACCTAATCTGAACATAAGATAGACCACTTCCCCTCAACCCCTTCCTTATCAGCAAACTTCATATATATACTAACTGAAATACTGCATCTATACCTGAGTGTTGCTATATGGATGTACAACCCCCACCACTAAACACCCCCACCAGGGCCACCAACCCAGCAATAGTGGAAGCCATGTCATTCTCTCTCTCTTTACTCTCCTGAAGAAAATGCCAGTGGCATAGAAAATTTGTGAGATTATGTGTTTATTTTGTGTGTGTGTGTGTGTGTGTGTTTTGCTACTACTCTGGTGTTAGTGAACTTGTCTTCTAAGGTAAGTTTGCTGATGTCCTACCTCAGTACTTATTTTAAATTATTGACTAAACATAAAGAAGCCAACTAAAATATCACGCATTACCAATCAAATTTCACACTAAATCATTATAAAATATGATAATATATTCATCAAAAAACTCTAAACTCAAGGCTTATTGCAGCACCTGCGGATAGTAACTAATAAAACATAAAACATAACATTTATTCAATTATAATTGTTAGTGGTATTTTTAAATATTCAATTAACGAAAAGTCTAACACAAGTAATTTTTAGAAGTTTAATGTTTCATTCAAATTCTTATTACTAGTCCAATTATCTCATTTTTGAAGATCAGATGAACATAAATAAGAAACAATTATTTAAGCACAGTTAGTTATCACCACCAGCTGAAGTGACTTACTCGCAACAATTGTCTGAATACTGAATCTGTAAAGATGTGGACAGTTGAAAGTCATGCGCTGACAGTGAATAGCTAGACTTACAAACATTTTATCTCACAATTTTTAATCCAACTTTTCTAAATAGATGTTGTTAGATATTTAGTAAAAGTGTTAATAAAGCATAATTCTTGTAAATATTTTGCAAAACTACTGGTTTTGGAGTTATCACTCATTGAATAATTAAAACAGCCTACATTTGGAAAATTATAACTTTATACAACTTTTTTGTATTTTATTAGGTTACCGTATAACAATATATATTGCAAAAATTGATTTTTTTTTCAAACAATTATTTAGTAAATAAATTTTAATTAAAAATACAAAATGGTGACTAACTGGTCAAGGAAGAGTTTTTAGACATAAGTTTACAGGAGCTTTTTTCTTGTTTCTGTGTTTTTTATTATTTTCAAACTATTTTTTTACCTTCAGCAGTTTGAGAAGATCTTTAAAGAGGGAATGACGTGTAATTTTAAACAGCCATGTTGGTTGCCTGCGCACTACATGACCCAAGAGAGTGAGGCCATGTAATTTGTTGCTGCCTCGTAAACTTTCAGAAAATCTGAAAGAAAGACAAAATAGGTTGTATTAGTGATTCATATATAGAACAATCAACAGTAGGCTTATGTACCAAGACATAACAGTTGTAATGCGCTTATATTCTCTATTGATATCTGTATCTGTTGTAAGTTTAGAAATTAAAGTGTCTATCCTCCATAACATATGGCGGGTAATTACCGTCATTAATGTTTTAATGTTTTTTATACTAAACCCATAAATAGAGTAAAGGTGTATAAATACCATATTTTGTTTTTTTAATATTTTCCAAGTCAATGATGGCATTCTACCATTTTGTTTCTGACAAAGATGTTTTATTAGTGGTTATTGATTATTAGGAAATTATTTTCATTTATTAGCAGAAATTATTATACATTGTTTATCAACTGTGAAAATTTGATGACTACGCTAACACAATGATAGTTTAACATAGTTGTTTGCATTGTAATCATAACAATACGTTTACGCAACTGCATAGACTTCAACAGTCTCAACACTAACAACATCTTATCAAAATCATTAATATGAGCACTGGTTTACTTTGCACCTCAGGTTTTCCTACCATGGGAAAAATACCCCTGTCATATACCAAAATAAATCTAAATTCTAAAATATTTGAGCTTTCAGTGACCTCCTCAGAATTCAGTCTTCAGCCATTCTTAGGTAACGGGTGTTATAACCAGACTACATCAAATTCAATAATAAATAAACTAAATGAGTTAGTCAATAAATTTATACATCTATTAATAGTTTTTTGCTAATGTTATTGAGATATTGTCATATAAATACTTCATTCAGATTTTAACTGTTAAATAATATGAGAATAATGTGGTAACAGGTGTTACAAAAAAAGGACATGTTACCAAAGGAGATAATGTTTAGTTTTAAACCTCTGTGAAATATATATTATGCCAGTAAACCAAGATTGTAAAGTTAAACTTTATAGTAATAAAGTTGGTTAAAATAAAAATATTAATCTATTTTCACGGATATATATAGTAACGGGTGTTACAAGGAATAGTAACGGATGTTACCTGTCTGAGGTATCTACAGATATTGTCAAAATTAAAGTTCAGGGTTGATAAATTATGAAATAAAACTTAAGTAAAAGTTGTATTTAATTAACACATTACTGCAAAAAACACTTTAAATTAATATGGTTATGTAATATAAACGAGAAATATCAGCCTTCCATAACAAGATGTGCATAGGGGTGAACAATTTTAAAAATTTATGTAACAAATAATATTACATAACACTGCAGCAAAAGGTCCCTATTTTCATAGTCCAACATAGTTATTGTTTTTGTTTTTTTTTTTTTCAATATTTCACTCTTTTTTGCAGTATAACTTTAGTCTTCTCAGAGTATATCGAAAAGAAGAGTTTTGGCTCATTTTTTTAATACGAGTAAATCAGCTGACATCTTAGGTACTGGAGTAATTTAATAGAAAGTTAATTCTTATTAGCAACACATTAAGAAAAGGTAAGATCACTTAATTATTTCACTATAGCTTAATTTCACTTTGATTTCCTACTTGTAACAACTGTTACCAAAAAGATACAATTATATGTATAATAGCTTCTCTACAATACCTATTTATTTAATCTTTTGTAAAAGATAGGTTATTATGAGCCTGTGAAACTATAAAAAAATATCTCTCACGTGTATCTTTTTGGTAAAGTGAAATTAAGCTACAGTGAAATAATTAAGTGAACTTACCCTTTTCTCAATGTGCTACTACAAAGAATAAACGTCTGGTTATCTTGTAAATATTGTAGATAGTACCTTGACGCGGTTGTCACCGGAAAATGTAGATTATATGACACCGGCCGCTTAAGCCTAAGTTCTAAAAACATACTTTGTCCATCACACAAGGAGGGGGACATGCGTGAAGTGTGAAATGTGATTTCAATGATATCCCAACCATTTACTGCCTCAATATGATACAAAAATCAAATTCACATTGAAAAGATGTATTATGACAGATTCATGACTTCAAAATATAAACTTGGCTTAAAATTTACTGATGTATTCATTTTCTATTCATTCTATTCATGCATTCATTCTATCTATCATTCTATTCATATTCATTTTACTATACAAACACCGGACCCCAACCACATTAGATCATCAAACATTATAAATTTAACTTTGAATTAATTGACATTATTTACATAATAGGAGACAAAAGGCATCAGCAAACTTGGCTGAGAAGACAAGTCTACCAGGATATTTATTACACAGAAAATCATATAAAGACAAAACACATCCAGTAACATGACTGCTCACTGCCACTGGCAATGAGGAGCTAATCTCTCTCTCTCTTTCCCACCTGAAAGAGAGTGGGCAAGAGAGGGAGGGAAGGAGGAAGTGAGAAAGAGGGAGGGAGAGAGGGAACTAAAGTGTTGTAATGTGTTGTATTTGTTTATATTTTTCTAGGTGATTTTACTGAGGCCTTTTTTCTCCTAATACACTAATTCCTGGATTAGTACCCTATTTCTTAATCTAAACTAGTGATATGGTAAATTGTTGGGAAACCTACTTATTAAAAAGATGGATATCATGTGGTTCTCTTACTCCAACAAGAATTTCAACTGTCCGCAAGGATCCTGTCTGAACAGAATAGTCAAACAAGCCATTGACCAACCACGTATCATTAGCTAAAAAATAAAATCACCATTAATACTGAAATATAGGCCACAAATAAAAAACGTCAACAATAAATTTAATCCTTACATAAGTCAGTGAACTTAAGTATATAAGGGAATCTTACCTTAATCAATGAGTGTTATTAGAGAGAGAAATTAAATAAAGATTATTTAGCAGTTCTCTCCTTGCTCTTTGCTTAGGAACTTGGTAAATACTTAACCAACTACAGTAGAACCCTGATTATCGGAAACAATAGGGGCTGGACCCATTTCCGATAACGGAAATTTCAGATAATCCGAGGTCCGAGATTTCCGTCACTTTAATGGTCTAGGCGGGAAATAATTGCATACTCAAGAATCTAAACAATTACTGTATTTACAGTACATAATACAAACAAGTTATTTTTTGTTGAAATAATCATTAATTTTTCTTCAGACTTTTTTGTCACACCGTTTTCTGGCTGCAATGTCCCGCCATCGTTTCATTAGAAGTACGTCGGAAGGCGTTGACTCTGGACACTGTTCCACAAATTGCAAAGCGATCTGAAAAGAAAATACGCTTTGCTGTAGTACTAATGCTAAGAAATACAAATACAGTAAGAATAGTGTACATGGATTAATTTATTACATGTTAATCTTACCTCCAATGCATTAAATCCTTCTTCAGCAGTGACACCGGATGTGGGTTGGGCCGACACTGAGTCGTCATCGCTCGCGTCGCCATCTTCATTCTCTTCAATCCCCATAGCCACTTGAACGATGTCTTGATCTGTGAGTTCTTGACGTTCATCGGAGTTTACCCACTCATCGGCCTCAATAACATTAATGTCCTCACAGCCAGGGATATTTCTCAACATTTCAGTTAGGCTTTCGTCTTCAAGGTCACTTACTTCTTCAAGGACAAGCGCATCAAATATTTTGTTCCAAGATTTTTCTAACGTTGATGGTTTTACATCATTCCATGATTCAGCACACCAATACAAAACATGTTTCATATTAATTTTCTTTAATGAGTCCTTTACTGACTCGTTCTCATCGCACTGAAATAAAATTGAACGCAATAACCTTTTACGGTAATGCCGTTTGAAGCATTCTAGGACTCCCTGATCCATTGGTTGAAGTAGGCTAGTGACATTTGGTGGGAGAAATGTTACTTCAATGTCACCATTTTTCATCTCATTTGGATGGGTTGTTGAGTTGTCAATGAGTAGAATGGCTTTCTCTGGCAAGTTTTTACTCTTTAAAAATGACTTCACTTTTGGGACAAAACTGTTGTGAAACCACTCGGTAAATAATGGACTAGACATCCAAGCATTTTTTTGACTCCTATAATCAACAGGAAGGGCGCTAGGATTAATATTTTTTAACGCTTTTGGTCTCATTGATTTACCAATGCATAACAAAGGCAGGCGAAATGAACCCGATGCGTTGCTACATGCGAGAACAGTGATTCTTTCTTTGCTTAACTTATGTCCTGGGGCTGAAGCTTCAGACTTTGCAGCAAGAGATTTCCTGGGCAACATTTTAAAATTTAGCCCGGTTTCATCCGCATTGAATATTTGATCTTTAGTATAGCCCTTGTTTTTAATCAGATCTTCAAATTCAGTTTTAAAAATGTTAACGGCATCTTCATCGGCAGACATCTTTTCACCACATAAATTCAATTTACGAACTCCGTAGCGAGTCTTCCATCGATTGAGCCAGCCAGAACTAGCACTAAAATCTTTGTACGATTCGCCCATCATTTCACTTAACATTTTAGCCTTTTCCATTAAAATTGGCCCTGAAATTGGTGTTCCCTTTTCCCTAGCCTGCGTAAACCATAAATGAAGAGCTTCATTGAGTTCATTATATTCCGATGGTTTCATTGACTTACGATTTGGCATTTTCGAACAATATTCTTCCATTGTAGACTTATTTTTTACCCACACTGACACTGATGATATTCCTACGCCTAAATCAGCCGCTACTTTCCGAAGTATTTCACCATATTCTACCCTTCTAACCGCTTCAAGTTTTTGTTCAATGGTAACAACAACTCTTTTTCGTTTAGCTGACATTTTTCAACAAATGAATACAGTATAGTGTGTGTATGTAGTCTACTGTATGATATTAAATCACTATGCACATAGTAAATTAAAATAACAATTTACACTAATAAACTAAAAAACTGTACAAATAAAATGAACACTAGGAAAAACAACAACACAAAACTTAACAAACAATTTAACAATGAAACAATTATAGATGTAGCGAGTGACACGTGCAGCAGACGACTGGACAACAGGAAACAAACAGAGCAATGACACTTCAAGGTCGCGCCACCAGGTTGGAGGGGAGTTGTGACTGATGGGAGCGGCCCGTGACTCACCCGTCTGTGCGTAATTACAACAACAAAATCTGCCCTTGGGTCCTTTCCGATAACCCGAGTTTCCGATAATCTGGGTTCCGTTAATCGGGGTTTTACTGTATTAGTACATTCAAATTATAAACACTGTACTTGAGATGGGCAAAAGGAGAATGAGTTGTTACTTTGAAGAGGCTCAGAAAGTGACTTCAATGACTTTAGTCCTTAGCTAAAAGTAATCGACTCTGTCCAACTTACTTATATTAAATCATATCTCCTCTCTGAATTACTCGGCGCACTCCGCCACTAGTATTCCTCCTTCCAACCCAGCTTGCTCCTTCTTATGGTTGGCATTTATTTTTATAATAACTGGTCACCAACTCTGTGTTGTTCACTCTACTGCATATTTAAAAAGGTACAGTAATGTTATTTTATAGTTACAATAGTTTTAATTTCGACATGGCTGAAATGTTATGTTCAGCTTACTCTTGATATTGGTTTAATATACATCGTTTTGTATTCATTAGTAATTCAGTGCAAATTGTATTAATTTTGCATTTAACCAAAATTATTGTTTTTCTAATAGACCCTACTTATTTTATAGATGGAGCAAACAAAATTGAACTGATTTACTTTATAAAATACTTTGGAATTTCTTGCAATAATAAGAGCATTGCAAAATATAAAAATCCAGTTTGTAATCTATAAAACAATCAAGTTAAAAAATTGTTTATTTTTTTAAGGATAAAAAGACTGAAATATTATCAATGGTAAAATTTAAAAAATCATGATAAATAAAACAATTTAAAGTGTTCAAATTATTATAAAAAGACCAGTCTAAAATAATAGAAAACACCTCATAATAAATATTTACGTTACTTATTTTATAAACAAAGACTATAAATAACAATAATACATCATTACAATGGCAACCAAAGTACCATACTTAGCTACTAGCAGTTTTAACATTGCAACATTTTTAACATGCTAACAGAGTAGGAGTAGAGTTACAATACACAAGTACAAGACTAGGTAGCCACATCTAAAGCACAAATATTTATGCTATTAAATTATGTTACGAAAACCATCAGATAATGAGAAAAAGCTGATTGGAGTAGAAAGAGTAACATTTTCAGCTAAGAAATTAGTCAAACTTGACTTTTTTTGACTTTTTGACGGAGCTGAAACATTCTACAATCTAATATTAAAACTGAATTCCTACTGTAAATTTTATATATTGGAGAATTATTTCGCTTCATTGCGAAAATGTATTAAAATCAACAATCGAGCTTCTTTAGATTCATTGGTAAATTTACTTTTTTTCTATCACTTCTGTTGTAATAAATCATAAAATTAGAATTTTTTTTACGAGAGGCCGATCCTCCTTCTTAACCTTACTCTAAGAATTGCTACTAAATTTGTTAATAGGACATGGATTACAGATTATTTAATTTCTAAATTCTTCTATTTCAAGAAACCTGAAAAGAGACCATCTAAAGTTGGTTTAAATAAGACAAATTGGTAATGTTCTGGACCATAGTTCATCTAGTCCTTAATCTGGATATGAAATCAACCAAGATTTTATTGAGTACGTATAATCACCTAGATTAGAGAAACAACAAAGCCTGGAAGCTAGGACTTAATACATTTTACAAATATATTTTAAAATTTAATTTTCTATTGTACTGAAGTTATTCATTTAAACTATGCCATTTTGTAATCTGAAAAATATACATAAATACGATTTCTGAACATACATTTCTCATAGTTATTAGGTAGGTTCTGAAACTAAGTAAGTGGATTACTTACGATTACATGAGTGGAAAAGTTCATGGAATTTTTTCTTTACATCCTCTACTATTTGGGGTTGGTTTGACTCAAGCAAAATGAATAGCTCCTCTGCTGTTTCCATGGCGGTACAAATGCATTTGTAACAGGTCAGGGTGCAGAAAACACCATCTTCCACTCATGTTACATGTCTCAAGAAAGTGTTGATATCTGTAACGGAATTAAAAATAATCAATATTCAGGAGTTTTTACATAAAGCTATGTAAGGTATTAATTAGAGTAGGCTCTGACACCAAATAGTTTGGGACTTAAAATGCTGAGAGCCTAAAACATGATAAGTTATGAATTTACCATAACCAGTGAGTAGTGATCAGGAAAAACGTTGACTTTGTAAACATAATGTGATAACATTTAAACTAACAATTTAGGAACAGCGCTGATAGGTTCTTACAAATATTGTAGGTATATGTAATGATTAGCACATAGCAAAATAATTAAGCGATTATGGTAATACATGCACAGTAAAAGTAATATTTATAACAACGAAGAAAGAGAAGCTTAATACATAGTAGGGCCTACAGACCACAGTAAAACCTAACTTGCTAACTAGACACTATGTAGACCCAGAGGTTGTTGAACTTAAAAATGATTTTTAGTATATGAAAATACGAGAGACTTGAGTTACATAATAAATGTATTACTTATTGTATCTGCAAAGTAATCTAGAATATCCAACAATTAAAGTACATCTAAATACACTGAATAAATTGTTTTTCTTAATCAAGCAAGTGGCTTCTTGTCCCTAAGTCACCGGTGTTAAATGTCCATTGTACACAATTCTTGTTGCAAATATTGCAATATTCTTCAGTGAATTTGACACACAATCTAAAGTTTTACGTATTCTTTCAAGTCAATATACACATAGGCTAATCTAAGTTCTAGACTTGCATCCTGTCAATTGTTGAGTTTCGAATTAACATGACTTGTGTTATCAGGTGTCCAATTTTTGAGGTTTTACTGTATATACATTATAAATATAACGGCAAAAATTAAAACTACCTAGTATCAATCAAACACCTTATTCATTCTAAAGGATTGGGTATCAGCTGGTGTATACATCTAAGTGGATTGTACTTTTTAAATGTTCTGTTCAATCGCTCTTAGAAGTAGTTAGGCCTATTATCAGCCATGTTGGTTTTTAAATGTGAGCAGGCACTCGAAGAAAGGAGTATGGTGAGAGGAAACAATTGGTAAAACAGGAAGAGGGGTGCCATGTCCCTTAAAACAACATTTAAAAACCACTGACAATAGGCAGTATTGTATAGGTCCTTATACAGGTGTAAGCGCCATGTTAACATTAATATTTTAAGATTGTCAGTTGCCTTACTCCCCAGAAACGTTACAGGTTAAGGTTCTGCTACTACCCAAAAGCATAATATGGGAGGTATAGGTTTCATTATAATGAGGTAACCTCACAGTCATAAATTGTTAGGTGACTGAGGAAGCAAATTTCTGACTTGTCTTTGGTTAATGTTCATCTTGCATGTGTGATTCTATGGCTGACAAAGCCAAAATAGCTTTAAAATAAATCTACATGCTTATGCATATACTTGCTTATCCTTTAAGCTAATATCTACAAAAAAATAATAAGCATAGGATCATAAATAATTTGTTGTACTAAGATAATTGGAAATTGTTTGTAAGTGAATGTGTGCTATGCATTTGTGCTGATAAAACAAGAAATAGAAATAATAATCAGTGTTACTGTGGAATTCAGATTTTTTTCATGATTGCCATATACCCTACACGTAGAAGTGAGGAAATAATTAAGTAAATCATAAAAATTCAATTGTTTTAATGGTCATGTCTGATTTAGCTGTTCAAATGCCACAAGAAAAGAACAAATTACAACATTACCTTAGTAAGAGAACAACACATAAATTCTAATCATTCTAACTCTTTCAAACCCCCACCTACGGTGATATCGGTCAGCTTCACCACAGCCGTCAGCAATCAGCACCAGCATCCAACAACCAGCCTTTCCAATCCCTTCCCTTCCCAAAGCTAACCATTAAAATCAGACAGAGCACAGAGCAGACACAGGCAAATCAGTAAGTCCTGTACAGAGTCCAAAAATCCAGATTCCAGAAACAGACAGCAGAAATTGAAACTGAAAAAAAACTTTTTCTAATAAGTAGCAAAGAGTAAATATCATAGAGTAGTCAACATGTGGTATAGGATAACAGTATCAAGGTTCCTATACGACAGGTAGTCTCATTCTCATATGGTCTATCGGTCTATCTATATAAGCCGGGTGGTGACGTCAGAGGGAGACCTCCAACCACAGAGTAATTGTATTACTTATTTTGTGCCTCCAACACAGTGTGCTGAACAACTAAAACTACATTCTAAAAACCGTTACTGTATTGATTATTTTAGAATTATTTAAATTTACGGTATTTTAGTATTAATTTAAAGCAGCAAATTATATTTTTTCATGTGTTACTGAGTTATACTTAGTTAGTAAATACTAAATTATATCAGTATTAAAATCAGTCACTTACGTCAAATAAATAAACAACGCAGACTGTACTGTCACCTTGTTTTACATTGCTGCGTTTTGTTTACAACAGTGAAGGTAGAAAAATCACGGCTGAGACCTCCCTATGATGTAATTGCTACCTGCGCGATATGGATGTGTACTTGTATGAGACAACCTTTGGAACAGTACCAACGGTTTTTAACGAACATATGGAAAAAAGTTAAAGAAAGTCTTATTTTACCAGGTGACATTTTTACCATACACATTTTCAATAAAACTAACAGGAAAAAAGTTATTTACAAAAGCATAACATATTTTTAACGCACCCGTTTCAACGTACGTAAAATCGCTTGTAGGCGTTTTTACGTACACGTACTGTGGCATAGATCCACCCGCTCACCCATACCCGCAATTTGGTATTGACCCAGCCGCCCATCCACACATGAACTTTGTATTAACCCACCTGCCCCACCCATACACGTATAGTGGTATTTAACACTTAATTTATTATTGTTAAAATAATATGGATTTGATAATAATTCATTAAAATTAATGAAATCATACTTGGAACATAGATTTCAATTTGTAGAAATTAATGGTCAACTTTCAGAAGGTAAAGAAATTAAATATGGTGTACCACAAGAATCTCATTTGGGTCCATTACTTTTTAATATTTACATAAACGATATTCCGAAAAATATGAACTCCATAAATATTAAATGTTTCTTATAAACTGACGATGTTGGATTGGTATTTATATCAAATTGTTATGAGAAATTAGAAGAGGTGATTTCTTTTACTACAAAGAAATTTATCAATTGGTGCAATGCTAATAAATTAATTCTTTAATCTATACAAAACACATGACATAAATTTTACCTACTCAAATAATTTGAGACTGGACCTTAAAAAAAAATCCAATAAAATGTTTAGTAATTATCCTTGATCATAAGATATCTTGGAATAATAATGTGGATTATACCATAAAAAAATTGAACTAAGGTATCTACTGTTTAAGAAGACTAAAGTATAATGTTAGTGAAGATATACTAATACAAATTTATTATGCGCATATTCATTCCATTATTGAGTTATGGAATAATATTATGGGGACAGTCTTCAAATTCAGTTAAATTATTTAAAATTCAAAAAAGAGCAATTCGAATAGTCTGTGGAGCACCTTTTAAAACTTCGTGCAGACCTCTATTCAAAAAACTAAAAATAATGACTCTTCCTTCACTTTTCATTTACAAAAGCTTATTATACACCAAATACAAAATTTCCTCAAAACAAAAATATACATAAGTACGACACAAGAAATTCGAATCAACTGAAAATTAAACAATGTAAATACTCAACAACACACAAAAATCATGAGTTTGTGGCTATTAAATTGCATAATAAATTGCCTTATAAATTAAGAAATATGGAATGAAACAATTTAAAAAAATTATATGCAACTATTTATTAGAAGAATGTTTGTACAACATTGAAGATTTTTTTAAAATTCAACTGTAATTTATATTTAGATTTAACTCAATTTTTATTATATTTATTATATTATATATTGTAATTTGAGGTTTGATGCAATAAACATCATCATCATTATTATTATTATTATTTTTCTCTTTATTTATTCTTAAAACGGCGATCGTCAATAGTGTGCTGTAAACTGGTTTTCAGTGTGTTAATGATTTCCTAATTTTACAGTTAAAATGAGTTAATAACTTAATATCCGTAATCCACTAGCAATTATTTTGACAGTGCAACAGATGCTGGCACTGGATTTTGACTGCTACATTGGGTATAACCTTTTGAAACGTGGCCGTCCTTCTAATGTTGAGGCTTTGCAACGCACTGATATGAGCTTCACATATGATTCACTCATAGATTCGTCGTACATGACAAGTTTGATCGACTGAAGGAAATATTAGAGAATTTTAATGCAATTCCAAGAGATTTGGCTTGTCTCGCTTCCCGAGGGTGGTTCTCAAGTGACTGAAAAAAATCATCGTACAAAAAATGTCTGCCCACAAGCGTTACAAAAACAGTCTCAAATTTACCTACTATTATGAATTTCCCAACCTTAGAAATTCTTGTAAGTGTATGTCACGTGAATGCTACAGACGCTACTTGTTTCATGTTGAGCAACCAACGGGTTGCTTGTTATACACAATACAAAGTTCTGCACAATTGTTGCTTGTTATTTCTAGCAACCAACGGGTGTTTTGGGGTATGGTAAAGGCTCAGAGAAGATCACGCGACACGCTGTCAGGTTTACAACTTGATGGAGAGGAAGCTAAAAATTATGCAAGCAAAAGCCAACTATTTTCTACCTTCTTCGGCGCTGTATATTCTACTTCACATAGCACACCGAATATCAGTAAATACCTCATCTATCATTTTCAAAGCAATATAAGAATATCCAAAGGAGAAGGTTTAACAATAAGAGATAAAACAGTTACCTGTTTTTTGTGTCGCCACCAATATTGAGTTATTACAGCACTACCGGTTTCGAAGGACGTCCTTCATCTTCATGTGCACTTTTATGGGCTCTACTTAACACACTCTTATTTTGTGTTAAGTGAAGCCTAAGAAAAAGCAGCTGAAGATGAAGATGAACTACAACTAGGGCCTGATAGTTTTTATAAGTTAAAGGTGTCCGATTGACTTCGTTTTTTATATTTGTAAACAGTAAAAAAAGTATTTCCCAGTTAAACACTAAAAATGTTGTAAATCCGAGTATTCCGACTAAAAAGATTAATTTGTACCTTACTACATTCTTCCCAATTTTGAGTCACCGGATGTAAACTTTAGAGAAGGGCTGTGACGTTGCCTATGTTGATTTTCCAGTTTTGGCCTGCAAACCTCCAAAGTCCAAAGTAAAGTTACTCACAGCATAAAACATACAGTAGCGAGCGACAAGCACTGCAATAGCGCTCATTGCGACGGGAGCAGAAAACAAATATTTTATGAAATTTTTGGTTTTCACAGGTACACCCCAATATCGTTGTAGAAGGTTGCATGGTAACTAAACATAACTGAGTATTTCACACATCCTAAAAATGTTGTCGTATTATTGTCATTAGATGGTTTTAGTGGAATCAGCTTCTTGCCCTGACTGTTGTTATTTATGATTAAATATGCCTGATAGGAAAATATAATTCTCTAATGACCAAGAGACTTGAAGAACAAAAGTATAAAAATCCTCAAAATAAAAATTTTTCATGACATGGTAACATTCGTAATTGTGTTATTAAGTGACTGTTAAATTAAAAATTATTAATTGATACATTAAAAGTGTGCTATTATCAATTTATTGATTGTGGTAATAAAAATGCTTATTGCTAATATGTATAATCTGGAAAGCTCCGCACTATCTTCACAGATGATATTCCAATTTTACCTCTCATAAAGTATTAAATATCTTAGAACAGAAATCCTTCCCTAACCGTAAAGCTTATGACTTATGCCATAAGTCATAATATCTTTATTCCACATTGAAAACAGAAATACAAGGTTGCATTGGAAAAGTCAAAACTAAATTAGACTATACTACAATGTTAAAAGAGAAATCGCAACAAATAACTTCTCAAGCATCAGTCTCCCCATAAAACCACAAAACCCCCAATTTATTCACTGCATGGCAAAATAGAAATAAAGAAAAAACTTTAACCAGATTAGGTTTACAAATAAATAAATAAAAATGCCTTTATTGTGCAAGCGTATTTCAGTTTGAACAACTGTTTTTCAAATCAACTATTGTCAATCTTAAATTAAAATTAATAATAAAATTAATAACAATAGTTACACAGCAGCAAAAACACTTTACTTATCTAAATAGGCCCTGGTTTTAACAGCTCCTTTATTTTTATTTTAAAATTAGTAACAGAAGCTATATTTTTAACATGCGGAGGAAGGTCATTAAATAACTTGGGGCCAAAGTATGAAAACCCCTTCCTCCCTACTTCAAGCCTCACTTGAGGAAAGTGAAGCTGTCCATCCTGGTGGGTGCTACGTTGAGAGACCTCCCCACGAAACATGAGCTTCTCGCTTAGGTACTGTGGCTCTTTTAGAATAAGAGCTTTATGGACCATGCAACATGTCAGAATTCTACACACCACTTCCATAGGGAGCATGTTGACAGCATCTCGAAAGGGAGAAACATGATCGGAAAAATGGAGATTGAAAATGTACCGGATGGCTGAATTTTGAATTTTTTGGATTCTATCAATGTCCCCTCTCGAGATGCTGTTCCCGTAGGCCGGATAGCAGTAATAGAATAATGAAAGTACAAGTGACTGCATGAGCTGAAGCTTGGCAAACTCCGGCAACAGTTTTCTAAACCTATATAGACCCCTCAGTCTGCCAAGCGCACGCTGTGAGGCGTGAGTCACATGGTCAGAAAAAGTAAGATCACGGTCAAGGACGACGCCGAGAACCTTAGCCTTGTCACACACAGCCAGGCTCCCACCATCGAGCACGACCATCAATCCACTCTCTTCAAGGGCCCGTATCAGATTGTGTGGTGCTACATGAAGGACTGTGCACTTGCTTGCGTTGAGCTTCAGACCATTGGACACCGACCAAGAGCTGATTCTTTGAAGATCATAGTTGATCTGATCAATGGCGGTGTCAATCTGTTCAGGCTCATACGACAAGTGCAATTGACAGTCGTCCGCATATAAATGAGCGGAACAGTGTTGAACACAACTGGGAAAATCAGACGTGTACAAATTAAATAGGATTGGCCCAAGGCAACTACCTTGTGGAACACCCCGTAATTTGAGGAGAGGCATAGATGTCTCGTTGCCAAGCTTGGTGACCTGCTGTCTTTCTTCTAGATATGATTTCATCCACCTAATTACTCCCTCACCAAATCCATAATAATTCATTTTGGCTAGCAACATCTCATGACTTATAGAATCAAAAGCTTGAGAATAATCTAGCATAATGAGAGAGCTGATCTGTCCTTTATCTTTTGCTTCAAATAGATCACTAAACAAGTTGGTAAGGGCAGTGGATGTACCATAGTTTTCTCTAAATCCAGATTGTAACTTTGGTAAAATATGTTCTTCATTGACATGGGTGGTTATTTGTTTGATAACTATCTTCTCGACAATTTTAGATATTGCAGGTAATATTGAGATGGGTCTCAGCTGCTCTACACAAGTGGGTACATTAACCTTCGGGAGTGGACGAACAATACTTTTTTTCCAGTTGTCAGGAAACACACAATTTGTCAAGCATCTGTTCACCAAGTGTGTGATTGCTCCCAAAGCATACGGACTCGCTGCTTTGATCATTTGTATAGGCAAGCCATCAGCACCCACTGCTCTAGATTTTATTTCATTCATTGCAGTCTTAACCATGTTTTCTGTTACTTCTGTAAAATTAAAAAGCACTGCATTT
This sequence comes from Stictocephala bisonia, assembly GCA_035578905.1. Taxonomy (NCBI): domain Eukaryota; kingdom Metazoa; phylum Arthropoda; class Insecta; order Hemiptera; family Membracidae; genus Stictocephala; species Stictocephala bisonia. Next base: position 654,980 of record JAQJVL010000450.1, read on the forward strand.
ACACTTTTCTTTGTGTTCTGAAAAAATGTTAATGTATCCATGTCAATATTACTTACAGATCCCATTGCAATAAAAAACTTGTTAACATCATCTGATTTAAAATTATCTGGGACATTTTTATTTTTTCTGCCAACAATATCACACATTTAAGCAAGACCAAAATTCCTTCGGAGACTCAGCTGAGCCCAACTTCTCAGTGAAATAGGCCTTCTTAGAATTTCTTATAACGGCATTTAGTCTATTTCTGACTACTTTATAATTTTGCCATACATTGTTGTCTTTATTCTTCAAAAACTTATTTTTCAATCTATTCTTAGCCTTTGTTAGTTGGACAATCTCCTGGCTCCTCCAAGGGGCCTTTTTCTTAGTAATTCTTTTACATACAATAGGTACAATACATACAATAGGCTCATCATAGACACTTCTAATGTTTGATGAAATCCAGTTTTCAATTTCATTTACATCATCTAGTTTCATAACCTCTTCCCATTTTATTTCTGACATTCGTGTGATAGCTTGCATTATATTGAATTTAGAGAAATCTCTATAAGATATAAGTTTCGGATTATTTTTGTTCTTTCTACAAACAATATCGCAATACACTAATTTATGATCCGTTATCTTTAGTCCTCTATGATCTGTTATACTGGGGACATCTATGACGCCGGTCCTCTCGACCTCGGCCGACTTGTCCACTATTATGTGGTCTAGCAAAGTAGTCGAGGTAGCTGTCTCTCGGGTTGGCTCACTTATTATTTGTGTAGTGCTATATTCTTTCAAGAGTCGGCGTAAATATCTTACATCATGTTCTACGGTCGACATAAGATTAATGTTCGTGTCCCCCAAGTATACAACTGAATTAACCTGTATTGCTAGGTCAACAAACAAGGCATGAAACAAGGCATCTAAACGTGTGTACCCAATGTAGGCTGGCCTGTATATCACACACAAGCCAAGTCTAACCCCCTTTAACCTCAAAACAACACAGACATGTTCAATACCAGGGTCCACCTCATCAAAGAGACAAAACTGCTCAAAAGATATACCATCTTTCAGGTACAAAGCAACACCTCCCCCTGTTTCATTTGATGTTCCCAAAGACTGACGGTCTTTTCGTACCATGGTGTACCCTGGTATCATGTAATTATCTGAGGGAGTGCCAGGACGAAGCCAGGTCTCTGTCACTCCAAATACGTCGAACTCAAAATCGTCCACCAGTGAACACATCTCGTCAAAACCTGTGTTCAAAGATCTCATGTTCAGATGAGCGACTCGGAGCTCGCACATGTTACCCCCCCTCCTAGCTAGTTTCCCGCGGCCTGAGTGGTGCCCTTGCTCGAACGGCGACCAGAGTTAGCAACCACCCCAGCCTCAGGTTGCCAGCCAAGAGTGGGGGCCAGCGCAGCCAACCCAACCCCGTCCCGGTCACAAGAAGGAGAGACTGGTACCGCATCCGGAGACTGCAGAGCCGCAGATATGGTATCCACAAACAGTGAACCCAAGCGAGCGACACCCCTCCGGTTGAAGTGTATCTCGTCACGGGCGAGGTCCCTCCTGCCAACACGACAGTTTGCTTCTGAAAATGTCACATTAAAATTTATACACATTATTTCTAATTGTAAATTAAAATTGTTTAAGGCTCTATTACCAATATCACGCCGAATTAGCACACTGTCAAGGATTATTTTTGAATTTGGAAAATTAGTTTTGGCAGTGTAAAGTAGGTCCGCCATGGAGTGAAGGGCTTCTCGTTTACCATGTCCCCCAATGTAACCAGGGCCTCCATTATACCCTTTCCTTAAATTATTACAACCTACATGTATAAATATACTGTAGGTTGTACAAAGTACAACAGTGAAACTTCCTTCTATTGTACTTGATAATAATATGATCGAGGAATCGCAGTTTGTTGATTACTTTGGAGTGAGACTGGACGGTCGTCTCAGGTGTAACGACATGTTGATAAATAATTATCAAAACAACTTTCTGCCAACACTTTTGATCTGAGAAGCATTTCTTCCCTAAATAACATTACTTTGTCAACGCTGGGTCAACTTTGGCTTGATGAGGTAATCAATCGAACTTTGGGGCATAACAATAAGCTAACATATTTGTTCTTAAAAAAGAGCTATACAAATTAAATCAACAGAATCAAGAAAAGTTAATTTTGAATAACTAGGCTTATTAACCTTGAGACCCATCCCCCCCCCAAAGCGGGAAAGCGTGCCAACCGGGGATGGCTCAAAACAAGGTCAAGCGATGGGATCACGGGTGGCAGTTGGTCAAAATAAAACTCGGCAGCTGAGCAAAACTAAGTTTTTATCAAGTCAAACAACAAATAATCAAAAACTGACAGGCAGAAGGCCACAATATTAATCCGCAGTTAAATAACTACAAGAAACACTAACATAACCAAGATAATACAAAAACCACAAAAACACTAAATATAAGGGTGCATGATTTCGCAAAACTGAATATGAAGATACAAACAAGAACATGAGTGGAGCAAACAAGACAGTGAAAGATTAACTTTAGGCTATGAATAATTTAAACCAAATTACAATTTAACAAAATATAAAAGACGTATGGAACAAAAAAAATGACAAACTGAAAACTAGGCTATAGATACAGGAGCAAAATGTTATAACATGAAAATCAAACTACACAGATAGGCTAGGTTATTTTCAATGAACAAAAATATGGTAAATCGGTAACTCCAACTGAAAAAAGGCTCAACAAAACATTATACAGAACTACTATTAAATATAACCAGATATAATAAAGCAATTAATGTTAAAAAGGTAACATTGAGCACATGGCTCGAACCTAGGTTAACCAATATCTAGACAAAGGATACAATTTTAACAAAACCCTGAAAATGACAAATAACCCAGAATATTATTGAAACAAAGTATTTTCACCAAAAGGGTGATTAGATATTAGAAATTACAAAATGAACACTTACGTTTTAGGAGCCTCTAGCCTCGCATTGTAAGGTCGTTCGGCCGCAGAGAACAATCTAGAAGAATCCAACCGATGGCCAACCTGACAGACAAAGGCTGGAACACGGAACGACCGAGTCCGAGCCAACGGCCACCAAAGTAAAGCGAATCGCCGGGCACAAGCGGTCTCAGGCAGCCCGGCAGACAACGACGAAAAAAACGAAATGTACCGGTCAAAACGACCCGGTACAACCTCACCTGCTATCTACATGTTTGAAGATTTCCTACGTTAAAGAACAACAACTTGTAAAGGCACATCAGTATTCCTATAACTCTAAAAATAGAAATGTCAGACCTTCAATGTATCATAATTTGAAACTATTTTAAAACAAACCCGAGTATATTACCATTGATTTTACTATACATAGATATATAGTAAAATCAATGATATTACTCTCTTAATTACCATCTAAGCTGGCTGAGATAGATGAATTTAAAAATTCAAATAGAGGTTTTAAAAAAATGTTTAATTTCACAGTGATTTTACCAAATACCTAGTTACCTAAACTGACCTTTTAACAATTTCAATCCATAAAAATCCGTATAATTAATCCGTCAACTCTTAAACAAGAACTAAAATATGATTGTGATAATGTGAATTAACTAATATATTAAACAAATAATTATATATTAAACCTACACAAATAAACAGTCACGCTAGTAGCGGAAACTTTATGTACTGTACACGATACGGGTTTGTGGTACGTTAGAATATCCAGAGATAGCGTTGTTAAGACACCTCTAGCAGTTCAACATATTGTGTGTAGGTAGCGGTAGCTGAAATGGAATAAAAATCGTCTTGTCAGAAGCAGAAGCTTTACCTACAGAGTACAGATCAGTCACGCTAGGATCGGAAACTATGTACTGTATATGCTACGGGTTTGTAGTAAATTCAAATTCTTTATTTGCATCATAGATGTAAAACTACATTTCGATGTACGTCAAAAGAATACAATAATGTAATATATCGATAGGACATCAACCTCAATATTCATTACACAGTAAACAACTAGTGGTATTACGTTAAGGTTATTAAACAGTTTGACAAATTATTGTAATTAAATAACATAATAAAATGGATAGTGAATGAAAATATTTTAAAGGCGGGTATCGTGTTAAAGCTCAGACAAACTATAGAGAACTCTCCGGGACAAATAACGTCTTAATTTTATTTTGAAATTCTGTAGATTCAAACATGATTTTATTTCTGCTGGTAACTTATTAAATAGATGAACACCTCGGTAAAAAATTGAATTCCTTCAAATTTCTAGATTGAAATTGTTTGTCATTAAAATGGATTTATTTCTAGTATTAATATCATCATAAAATTTTTTGAAAGATGATTGATTTTGGAAAATGAAAATAGATGAAAAGAAAATTACTAAATATGGTACAGTTAAGACGTTATGCATCCCGAAGTGACCCATAATTTACGTTAATCCCGTAGTACGTTAGATTATCCAGAGATAGCGTTGTTAAGACTCCTCTAGAAGTTCAACATATTGTGTGTAGGTAAAGGTAGCAGAAATGGAATAAAAATAGTCTTGACATAAGCTTTACCTACGGATCAGTCACGTTAGTAGCGGTAACATTATGTACTGTACACGCTACAGGTTTTAGTACGTTAGATTATCCAGAGATAGCGTTTTTAAGACTCCTCTAGCAGTCTAGCAGTTCACCACGTTGCATGAAGGTAGCAACAGCTGTCAAACATTTTCAAAGTAAAAGTTAAAACAGAAATAGATTTAATTATGTTTTACTCCTTTTTATGTTTTCACATGAACGTAATACTATTTTATGCATTGTTGTACGCCCACGCGTACACTTGATTAGATTTAAAACTACTTTTAATAATACTTATATCACTAACGCATTTCTAGCATCCTTTTGAGATATAAATTTAATCTTACATACATAACATTAAGATATCACTCATAGTCTAACTCATATATACGCTACTATAAGAATTTTTCCACGGCCCTCAAGTAAGCGTTAATAAGTCGCGACTTATTCTCGTTAACTTTAGGGCCACTTATTCAACAGGAAGTAAGTGAGAATATAGTTATTTTTCACAGCATAAAACATACAGTAGCGAGCGACAAGCACAGCAAGTTAGAACGGCTGGACTAGTGGACTATGACTATAGTTAGGTGTAGTGATGGGATTACCTGCTCTTTTAGCTGAGCAGTGATGACCGCTCCCGCTCACAGTGACTTCCACTGAAAGGGCAAAAGTGATTTTGCCCTTTCAGCTCTAACCGTGATTTCGGCGATTCCGCTCTTTAAATTCTAACCGTGATTCCATGTCCCTGTATAGAACAACAAATTACGGATTGGGCCTATGCTATGGGTGGTTTGCAGTTATTGTTAGTTATTACAAGTGATTGATGAACGGAGTAGAATAAAACATAGATGAGCTGAATAGTTAAGATGTTATTTGGCATGAAATATTGAACATGTACCTAAACTATTGTACAGATAATTTAAATCTGCAGAATATACAAAAAACAAATATATTTTTAAGTTAGATAGAATTTACCTCACAAGCATTGTAGACGAGTACATTTTACAGCATACTAAATTTATTGATTATTATTGGTAATAGGCTATACACAATTGTAAACTGAAGAAATATACGTTAGACATATATTTTATCAAATTGATAAATTGGTAAATAAATAAAAACCGGTAGTTTACTTTTAAATTATAGTTTTTTATTGTTTACAATAGACTTTTTTATTGCTTATATATTAAACACATCTGACAGAATATCAGTTTGATAGAACTGTTAATTAATATAACATTAATTATAAGCATTAGTCTCAAAATAAATTAAGTTGGAGCAGAAACGAATTGCAGCGCTGCTCTACAGCAGACGGCAAGAAAGCAAACTAATTTACAGTTCAGTCGTTCTCGTTCAGTCAGTACTGTACAGCCAAGCCAAGAACAATCACATAGGCAGTTCACTTGAGAAGAGCCGGAGCGGGTGAGCTGATAACGTAGTAAATCCCTGTACTGAGCGGTTTGGTTTGGACCCGTGATCACAGGTCGACCTGTGATTCTAAAATCACGGTGATCAAATCACAGGTCGTGATTTCTGGCCCATCACTAGTTAGGTGAGGTCTTTTTGCCTGTGTGATATGGGTGTGCTGTTGTAGAAAGTTAGGACTGTTCAGAAATAATTTAACTGTGAGTAGTAACGAGCTATTAAAGTATTATTAATAATACACTGTATACTATTGATACGATACAGGAGTCATAGGTTTGGCAAATTAATTAATATTTTTGGCAAAGCAAAAATGTAAACTTAACCTAGTTTGAAGTAACTTAGGTTAGTTACTCCAGCATTTGTTTTGGTATAGGTGATTCAGTTCTAGTTGTGTAATTTCTCTCTTTTATTGAACAAGGAGCTTTTAATAACCAAGAAAATGATCAGTTTTTGTACGGAAATTCTTAAGAAATTATGAAAACTAAAGTAAAATATATTTCTTTTCCTAACAATTAAGGTTGGGTAGTCAAATTGTGTGGAATTTTGTCCTGATCCTATTTATGGAAGGATTTTTTACCACAATTGATTTTGTTATCTTCTGAAAAAATGCCAGTAGGCCCTATGTTTTGTTAGGTTAGGTTGGTTAGAGTATCTTAGGTTATGTTTGTTAAGGTTAATCTGGTTTTATTAGATTATTTTTTTGCCAACCCAATCCATAAATCCTAACTTATCATAGTCAGATAAAAGCTAACCTAACAATACTAATCTAAGTAACTTCACTAAACTAAACCTACCTTTTAAAACCAAACCTAATAACTAAATAATTAACCTATCTTAACAATAACTTACATAACCTAGACCTGAAACCAGCACATTTCTATTGTTAACACACTTACTAATGGCTCGATCGCAAAACCCTTGCTATGTATGCGATTAGGACGAAATGTTTTATCTAATTTGAGTACTTATTGAGCCTATATTTAGGCTAGATAAGTTTGCTAGACCCTCTATTATAGCCTAACCCTAAGAAAATATAAGCTATTTAAGGTTTAGCCTAGTTAATTTAATACTTTTGTTTAACTTAAGGGCAGTCTGACTCCCATAAGAGCGTAATGTTAACTTTGGAAATTATTTCTCAGGATTTATCAGAGATAGGATCATAATTTTTTGTTAATGAAATTTTTTTACCTTAGTATTGCCTGAAGATCTTGAATATGTTTCTTTACTCCAATGTACATTTCGCCGCTAGGTGCAATGTATTTTATTTTTCAAATAAACAAAAAAAATTTTTTTTGTTTATTTGAAAGAGGACTTCCTTGCCTAGTTCCTACCATGAGCTTATTTAGTAAAAGTCATTTAAAAATTTTGTTACAAAAAAAATTAAAATATTAAATTCCTTGTCATTTTTTAAAAATGTTTTATTTTGTAACATGGAATTTAATTTACATTTTAAGAAAACCTTCTGGGAGGAACTAGATTATAGTTCTAAGAACACCATGTAAAAATTTCATCACCATAGAACTTTTAGTTTGGGAAATATGTGTTCCGAAAGATTAAAAAGTAACGAGTTTTGGGAAATAAAAAAAAAATGACCGCAATATCATATTTAGGCCTAGGCTAGGTTTTTTAACTTACTATTAATGAGCTACTTCACTACTATTACAGCTATTTCACTAAGAACATTTGTCAACTGCTTGAAATCAACAATATCATACTGAAGAGAGCTATTTTTTTCTGTATAATAAGATAAGTTTGGATTCAATTTTTTTTTTAGAGCTTGAAATAGGCTTAGATGTTACACTTGAACTAGGCCTAGATTCCCCTGCACTTGCTTTGCTGTGAACTCTAATAGTTTTATAGCACTTCCGCTTGTTCCCCACCTTCTTCTTATTTCCCATTTCAACTAGGCTACTATTCTAAATAGCTAATTACAGTAAAAAATAGTACACAAACTTGTAATCACAACACAAATTACAACTTCAAACTGTAAACATAACCATAGCAACACAAACAGACAGTCATTCGGATGCAACAAAGCAGACGTCAGCTGTAGAGATGTTGTCAGGGTGACCAACCACACACAATGAAATATACCTTGTGTATAATATATAGAAAATATCCCTGCATAATGCGAACAACTCTTTGGTGCGTTGTTTTAGCTAGAAATCTTGTCATAAAAAGCTTGTGAACCTCCTACATATTTATTTTTTTAAGGACATTACAAATTTTTAACTATAAAGTTTTATATACTATTGTAAAGAGAAATTTTCAAAGAATACTAACCAATAAAAATCCAAAAATCGAAAAAAAATAATATTTTTGTTGGACTGCCTTTAAAAGTATTTTAATTGTCAATAGTCGATTTATGTAGCATAGAATTGAATGTCACACAACAATTACAGTATAAGATCAAAATGCACAAATTTTATGGTGATCAATTTTAGTCAACCAAGTTACTTCCTCAGACTAGAGGGATTCATATAAGAAGTATTGAAACTTAAATGAATAAAAAATTAAAGTAACCACCATTCTCCAATTTTGAAATGGAAAATAGCATAAAAATGCTATACTGGTGAGTGGTACCGATAAAGTACGATGTTTACCTTTGTCAGACCAGAGGAATCTACAAAAGAATGAAACACAGGAAGGGAAATGGGGTAAATCGGTCACCATAATATTTCTACATTTTGTACATTTCTGTAGTTCTCTGGTATTGTATTTGTATCAATATGTTATATGCTAATTACGAAACTATTAATAGTTTTGGAAATGATCTCTAGACAGTTCAAATGATTAAAATGATTTATTTGGCCATTACACATACAAAGTGCAATAGGCTATGTCAAAGTACAATAATATTTACAATCAGTTGGTACTAAAATTAATACTTAATATTAGCATCTAAAATCACTCACATGCTCAAGCTCAAATTCATTTGCTAAAATAAAAAAAACCCCATGCACAAACTACTGATGTAAAAAAAAAAAAAAAAAAGAAAAAACAACACCATACCTTCAGCAGGAACTAATAAAGTTAAAAATATGTAAGTAGGCTAGTGTGGTCAGCCTCCACAAATTCAGAAAGGCTATATAACGGATGGTCCAATAGCCAAGATATAAGGACCATTGCAAATTTATATTTTAGTAGTGATCTTACTAGTTCAGGAAGGAAGTTAAAATACTTTTTACCTGTAACAGGATAACAGTTTAAGGATTTGCTTAGCCTATATCTATTACAAAACAGAATAAGTCTACTTCTATATATATATATAGAAGTATATATATATACTATAAACAGTTAATATCTTACACTGACGAAATAAAGGCCTACAATGATCAAGACAGTGGGCACCACACACCAAACGAACGGCTCTTTTCTGCAAGAGAAGTACTTTATGAGAACTAGACGAATGACCCCAGAGCCTAGTACCATAAGCAATGTGAGCATGAAAAAATGCAAAATAAGCAAGCTATCCTAAGAAAACTATAAGGTAAGTCACATTTCAATTTCCTTAGCAAATATAATACCCCTACTTAGCCTTGTGCAAAGGGTATCAACAATATTATCCCAAATAAGTCGAGAATCCATAAAAAAACCCAGAAGCTTCACCGAGTCATCATGCACACCATTGCTCAAGCTGAAAGTAATGGATTGTGTCTTTGTTTCATTCAATAGAAGTTTGTTGATTGAAAACCATTGAGAGGCACTGATAAGCAAATCATGGACCGTAGCATTAGAAGATGTAAGGTCACTATGGCTGGCAAAGAGGGTAGTGTCATCAGCATAAAACAGGACATTACCCGCTACTTTGTAATAAAGATCATTGATAGCCACGATGAATAAAAAAGGCCCCAGTATGGAGCCCTGAGGCACTCCATGATTAACAAGGAGAGGAGTAGAATTTTCACCATGTCAGCTAACTACTTGCTCCCTGTGACTAAGATAGGATTTCACAATCTTGAGTGCATCACCTTGAACGCCATATCTTTCAAACTTGTCTATTAGAATTTTATGAGATATGCAATCAAATGCACGAGAAAGATCGCACAGTAAGACAGATGTGTGCTGTTATTTTTTTCAAAGGATTCTAGAATGATCTGCAGAAGGGAATCCACTGCGGACACAGTAGACTTACCCTTTCTAAAACCATACTGGGCTGGAACAATGAGGTGATGCTCTTCAAAGTAATCAGATAGTTGCCTCAACATAACAGCTTCCAGCACCTTAGCAAAGACAGAAATGATTTATATAGTCCTATAACTGAACACTATGTCATGGGCACCCTTCTTGTAAACAGGCACTGTTCGATATTTTTAATACCTGCGGGAAGACACCTTGACTCAGGCAAACATTGACAAGATAAGTAAGAAGCGGAGCAATAATCTTAATTATATTCTTCAGGAGGTCTACAGACATTTCATAAAAATCCTTACATTTAGATGACTTAAAAATATATACAATATTTACAATCTCTGTGCTCATAACAGGCTTCCAGTTAACATTATAAGGAATATAAGACACATTATCAATACTATTCAGTTCAATGTTTTCAGTGCCATTGCATCCATACACAAGGTTGTCAACTGACTCCAAAAAAATGTATTGAAATCTTCAGCCACAGCAAAATTAGTATGTGGAATAGGGGTCTGGCTTTTATTAGCGTTGACAAAGTCCCACACGGCCTTACAAGGGTTAGCCGCCTGCGTGATAGCAGCAGCTACAGCAAGTCGTTTAGCCTCACAGAGTTGCCTCCGATACTCACTACGCAACCTTTTCATGCAAGGGATGAGTTGGAGCCTGCTCTTAGATAAATCACTTATCACCAAAATAATATTTTTTAATTTGGCTAACTCGGGCATATACCATTTACTGGACTAAATTTAGAGTTTTTACTCTTACCTACATTAGCCACTTTCTTAGTGGCTTTCTTAGAATGTACAGGAAAACAACTATCAAATACATGCTTAAAATTATCAAAGCAATATGTAAAAGCAGCATTAGCTGGAAGATTGCCAATGTTATTATACCAAACATTAATTTGGTTCGTCAAAGAGCCACAAAAAAGCTGAAAGTTGCAATCATCAAACACCCTAAACTTGACACTCTTTGTAACATTAGTTTTAACTACACTAGGCATACCATTACAGTCAACATTTAGCAGTACATACTTATGATCAGAAATCTGATCTTGGCATATTGCAACATTGTAATTCCATCTATCCAGATTAGTTAGAAAGGTATCTAGGGAAGCTGCATTTCTTGTAGGCCCTATAATACTTGCATAGATAATAAAACTACGGAGGATATTCAAAAAGTCTGTCACCTCACTTGTAGGCTTAAGCAAGTTCACGTTGTGGTCAGTTCCAATCACAATTGAGAGCCCTAAGGTAGTGAGATATCCGAGACTCCAAGAGGTGTAAATATCTACCTATATTACGTAGTGGGGACCTATACATAGAAACAACGACACAAAAATCACTAATAGTGACAGCAGCAAATTCAGCCTGCTGAGCTTCACAAAAATAACCAAGATCAATTGGTGTGCAATTAAGTTTTTTATTTACGTAAACTGCAACTCCACCCCTTGATTTATCACGACAGTAAGAGGCTCTAAGATTAAGGTCGGATATATTACTAAAGAAATTCAGCTCATCCTCAATCATCCAATGTTCAGAAATACACAGTATGTCTAGCATATACTCCCCACACAAAATCTAAAGTTCAGGAATCTTGTTGCGTAAACACTGAATGTTAATTGTACAGAAATTTAGTGAGTATTTGGGCTCTTCCCTAAAAAAAACTCGCGATGTGATTGCATTCTTCCTTGTGACAAACTTACGCACTAAAGTTCCAATCGGCCAGAAATTTGCCTTCAGCATGCATGAAATAAAATCTGGAGCAACACCTACCTTGAAAGATTTGTATGTATATTTCGATTTAAATTCAACACAATCTGCCTTTACATCAGTCTCAGTCAAATAGAATTCCAGGTCTTCTTTGGTCACTTCAGGAGCTAACCTATAAATGAACAACCACTCAAGTTTCTCCACAGCCTTAAACTTAACTGAGGCTTCCAGAGCTCTGGTTCAAGGACATTGACTATTCAAACAAATTTACTTGCTAAGATAAAGGGTATAAATTATTAAAATAAAGCAGTTTTTATGATTATTAGTTTCACTATTGGTGTTTCATACAATGTATACTTAACAAAGTTTTTTTTATATTTGTAGAGATCAAGAGATTAAGAGCAACATTTTTCATAAGTAATCAGTCGCCAGTCATGGCATCACCAGCACCCAAATCACCAGAACAAAGTGAAAAAACTAAAAAATATGATCGTCAGTTAAGGTAAGCCATAACATTAAATACCTCTTATTTACCATAAATAAATAAATTAAGGTAAAATAAATACATCTTTATTTCCTGCCACCAATCTTGTGTTTTTATCATAACTGGTTTCGAACGATGTGCCTCATCTTCTGGTGCACTTCACTCTGTGCTTACACTTTACACACTCATTGGATTAAGATTTTAAAACATTAAATCTTCAATCAAGTTTTGCTTAATTGCTATCGCCACATGTACGATTAAGAGCAACAACCCTATTCTATTTAGATCTTTCTTCAACCCAACCTGAAGACTTTGTTAGTGTAAACTCATGTTGATGTTTATTTCAGTATTTTGACTGTTTGTATTTTGAGGCTGATGTCTGGTATCATATCTGTCTTTTAACAAAATGTCCGTGACAGGTAGGCCTACAATGAATAAAAATTGTTTTTAAATTTTTTCTCACAATGTTAACATTATCGCTTTTGCTACTTTCCTTTTTGAACATTTCCCTTTTATATTGCTTCATTTATTTGTTGTATTTATAATTAAGATGCCGATCTTCAAAATATAGACAAATATGAAGGATGCATGTGTGGGATGAGAGTAGACAAACGACTGTGGACATTTGTACTAATTGAAGTGACTGAACATTATGAAAAACCATTTATTAACTTTTACAGACCCAGATTTGTTGGTGCATAATGTACTTTTAGGATCGGGGTTTTTCAAGTAAAACAACTGCAATGGTTTTGAAGAGTTGTAATCTCTATTAAGGGTTATGATGGTATTATGGGTAAGATCACTATGGTATTATGTGTTAAACATATATATATATGTAAGCATATTTCACAGCAGCAGAACGATGCATATTTAATCAAAACGGTAAGTAAAAGTAAACAAAGAACAACTGATAATCTGAATACCTTGTATTGTAATTTTCGTCTTCTTCTTCAGTTACTGATATAAAGTATCAAACAATGAAATATCAAACTAAGCACTTGAACTCTTATTTTAGAATAGTTTGGTTTTCGATTTGTATCAAACGATCAAGTGGATACAAAGCAACATGCAATGAGAATGGGATGTTTTTTCCATGTGTATACACATTCGTGGTTTCCCAGCGGAACATCAATGTGAATAGGCACTGTTCAACTTGGGTATTCTTAGCCCATGATGAACTAAAGTAGCCATCCACGATCAAATGGGTAGCCAATGATAAAGCATTTGCATAGGCTCCAAATGGTTAATTGCCTAATAGCTAGGGAAATTAAAGGGACCAACAGCTTTAAAAGTGGAATCTGAACCACATAGTATTGGTCTTATTTTTACCTCAAGTCAAAATCATATTAAAAAAAAATAATTATAAACAATTTATATTATTACTGAAGTTTACATTAACAGACACAAATTTAACTATTTTGAGAGCAAATAAAGTATTAAAATACACTAAAAATATTGATTAAAACTTGAAGCTTGATTTACAAGAAATAGAGAGCCTACATGGGCAGGTAGCCTGTGTGTAGGCTTTAATTGTCTTAATAAAGTAATGAGCTCAAATGCTTTCAATAAGCATTTTCTTTTTTTTCTTTAAATTAAATTATTAGATAAATTATATAGCTGAAATTGTAATTGGAATAACATTTACAATAAACTAGCTGTTTACCCTTGCTTTGCTATGGGACTAACATATAAACAGTAATGTTTTAGTTTATTTATGGTAGCTTTGCTCGCCAACCACGTAACTCGCTACACGTGTGAGAAGCTCGGCCTGCGGCCTCACCAAGACACTTTCCTATAGGCCCTATAGTGGAACTCGCCCTATGGCTTCGTTGGGACACTTGACTGTATCACAATTTCTGTTGGTTTTTTGGGCAGTGAAGCCCATAAATGTTGTCATTTCTATGTAGTCATTTCTAAAATCTGACGGTATATTAAGAATCGAGAGAAAAATACCTTAATCCGATATCCCACTTGGGTGTATCTCAAAAGTTGTTCATTTAATTTATTTTTTTAACAGCTGATGATTAATTAAATAAATAAAATAACTCCATAAGAATAACATTGAAATTTTAAAGGCAAGTGGGGCGGAGACCTAGAGTCAGATGAGAATAAAACCTTACCAGAAACCTTTCTGGGAGTGAACTCCTATAACTTCCCAAAATTTCTTGGCGATCCGATGAGTGGTTAAGTAATGCATAAAGGACAGGCACACATACATTTGTTTATATATATATAAACAAATGTATGTGTGTCTGTTTATATATATATATATAATTAACTTCTAAAAATACAAAAAAAAGCATGTGATTTTAAATATTTCTGTTTACCTTACCTAATCAATAGATAGTAACAGCTGTTTAAACTTAGCAAACTTAACAACTTAACTTAAGCCGGACGAACAGACCAAGAACAAAACCATGTAAAGAGGGGTACATGGTCATACAGGGCTCCCACAACCAAACTACTGGCTCCCCCATCCAACATTGCTACAACAGCGGAACAAGCTGGAGCTAAATTGAAGAGAGAGAGAGAAGTCCCTTAGTTTCCCCAGGAGAAGATCATAGAAACCTTGTCACGATCTATAGTTCGAAGAAAACAACAGCATCAACCTCCTTGACACTGACAACCATTCTATTTTTTTTTAACTAATAGGCATGAAGAATTAAAAAGTTCAATTTCTTTATCTTTTGTACATAAATTTCCATACATAACTTGAGAGATAAAAAAAGAATTTGTTGTTAAAAATGATTTTGTGATATTTAGGTTTTTCTTTCTTTATTTTTTTTAAATAGTTAAAAACGAGGGGTCAGTTTTCTTCCCTAGACAACATTTGGACTCTGACTACCACCAACACAGCCAACCCAGACCTCACTAATAGTTTTTATTTCACATTGTACTGACACTATACAGGATATTTCCTTCGTGTATTAGCCCTTGATAACTTTATTTGTATACCTCTTTGTTCAATATATATTTTTCATCATATCAAAAAGGGTGATTTTTTTGGAATATTTTCTCCAGTTTAATGATGATTAAAACAAAATGTAAACCTTACTCATTATTTCCATTGACCCTTGGAAGTTTTAACATAATTGTTTTAAAATATGATTTTTCACCTTTTATAACCTATAAAAATGTTTAAATGGTCAACTTGAAAATACGAACCTCCATGAATAGTTTAAGTATTTGTTATTCAGTAGTTGGTATATTTAGTTTAGAAAAAACTAACTACTCCTGATAGTCACTACTCCTGATGAATGAGTAGTGTCACCTCATTCGACTACTAACTCACCCACCATACTAGCATCTGACCTAACAAGCTCATACGTATAGACGTACCACCCGCCCACCCATACACATACAATTGTATTGAACCACCTAACCACCCATACACGTACAGGTATTGAACCACTCGCCCGCCCATACACGTACAGTTGTATTGAACCACCCAACTACCCATACACGTACAGTGGTATTGACCCACCCGCCCACCCATACACGTACAGTGGCATTGATAAAATTGTCAAAAAAAATAATTGTAAAATAAATTGTCAAAATTTTAAAATAATGACAATTTATTTTAAAATTTTAAAATAAATGTCTACAAAAAATGTTTCTATAAAATTTTTGCTGTTTATGCTGTTACCTTATAAAATGTTGAGTAAATGTCACAAATGTATGATTAAAAAAAAAAATATTTCCTCCCATTGAAGCACGATTAAAAGAAGCTAGAAACTTTGACTTTGTAGAGTTTCTTTTAATAATATATTAATCAAATTATTACTAAATTTGCATTTTTTGTATTAATGACCAACTAATGGAATGAATGAAAATGGTAAACACAAATGCTGTGGTATATGTGTTGTGTTAGGGTTCTTATGAGACTGCGGTACTTAAGAGCAAACCAAGTAAAATATATTTAGTTAAATTTTCAACTAAAAAGGTTTTATTTTTTGCTGTATATGTTACTTTTTTTATCAAAGGTTCTTCATGTAACACATTCATTCTTCAAAACCTAAATATGTAAAGAAAAGTAAAAGCTGCAAATACACCTTATTCAATACATAGATAAAAATAAAAATGCCATGCTGATTCTACCGGAATGAAATATTTCAGGTTATGGGGAGATCATGGTCAGTCAGCACTGGAGTCCGCACATGTCTGTTTGGTGAATGCTACTGGCATGGGTACAGAAATATTGAAGTCTCTTGTTCTTCCAGGCATTGGAGCTTTTACTATTGTAGATGGGAAAACAGTCTCTGATGAGGATATAGGTTCAAAGTAAGCAGCTGCAGTATATATATATATTAATTGTTAATAGTCTTAATAGTTTGTGAAGTAAACAATAATATAATGTTTTATAAGACATAAGATAATTCGTTAAATTAAATATCTGTTTCCACCAGAATTGTGTTAAGTCTGCATGATATTCAAACTCACAATTTGTTGACAATGCATTTTCACTATCTTCTGACAATTCTCCTGCTTCAAACTCTTGTCACTTCATAAGAAAATGAACATGTTTTACAATAGGTTTTGAATGATACATTTGGACCAAATGTGATATAATACTATATACTGTGACTTTACTTTTTTAAATATAATACATTAAATATAATAATACATTCGTTTAAAATATACGCTTTAATCAGAAATAATTTGCTTCCCTCTCTCAAGGTTGCTTGGTTAAAATTTAAATATTTTAATACTAATATATATTTATTGAAAATTAGAATTTTTATTGACATAATGTTAAATCACCACAATTAATTCTTAAAGGGTGCGATAATTCTCTGTTAGTACTTCGGGCAAATACTTCGATATAGTTGTTTCCAAAACTCAAAACATTCTAAAGACTTAAAAGAATCACTAGTAGCTATGTATTGTCATATAATTTCTAATTTTAGTTTTTGTGTCTACTGCGATTGCCCTTTTCATCCTTGTATCTCTATTTTTAAGCGTACTATCTGCAGTAAATGATCATGTTGCGTAGAGTTGTAGGGTTCAGTCTCTGCATTTCAATTATGCAAAGGATCTTTGTTCTTCAAATCTTTTAATAGACTACTTGAAGCACCATATTCATCACACCTTCCTGTCCATGGTTCTATTCTCACTTTTCATGCACCACTTTCTTCTATCTTTCCTTTTTAGAGCATTAGGTAAAACTATGAAAAAAAGGTGAAATAAAATAAATGGTTCTAAGTATTTCAGTTGAACAGGATTTCAAAATGACTTTGAGTGCATAAATTCTTTAAGTTATTTTCTTTTGTAAATTTATAATATGTTTATTTCAAGTTAGGTTTTCATCTATCATTAAGCCTAAAAATTTTTTTCGTTCAATTGAGAAATATTAAAATTATTTAGTGTAATAGAAGGTTTACGTTTATTTCTACTTTGTTTTCTGTGAAAATTATAAAAAAAATTGTAGGTTTTTGTTGTTTAGATAGTTTTTGATTAAAATTAGATCATTTTTAGTGTTGGCCTCTACTTCATTGAGAGTCCTATCTGTGACTACCAAATTAGCATCATCTGCATAAAGACTTAACTTGTTTTGCTGGCTTGTTAACACTGACGGTTAACTTTTCATGTAACGAAGAAAAAGAATAGGGCCTAGAATTGAGCCCAGTGGAACACCATATTTTAATAAGTTAATAAAGTTATTTAAAAATATAACTGATCAATGCCTCAAACAGCTTGCTGTTGTTTGAAACCACCAAGTTGAATTCATCAAGAAGTGCTCAACTTTTGGGAATGGAATAAAAAATGTCTGATTGTAATTAATTTCTGAAGGATTATGCCATTGGAGTGTAAATTACCATACCAATGAATAACAAATCCTTAGACCATCCTAAAAACTAAGTACAACTAGTAGCAAACTTTGACATATGAAGGCTGTTTTAGTATTATACTTTGTGTGCATAACTCTAGTACTCGAGTACATATCAGTGTCAGCTTGCCAAATCATTTTTATACTATTTATTCTTTAAATTCTAAATTGCTAACCAGAAGGAGGTGCCAGTGGCACTAAACATTTGTGTCATATATTGTATCTGTATTTGTTTATTGTGTACTGTGTTAGTGGATTTGTATTCTCAGTTAAGTTTACTGATGTCTACTTCTCGTATTATTTCCTGGCTTAGTGTCCTATAATCTGAATCATGAATCTTTATTCGTCTTGAAAACATTTTACAACGCATTGACAGGAGGTTGGGCACATACATTAAGATCAAAAACACTGGCAAGTGATATTTAAAATTTGGCAATCAAACTGAATGAACCTGTCCACTGGAAAACAGAGTATTTTTTTAGAAACACCATTTACATGAATAAATATATTAAATAAACAAAACAGATTTGTACAATAGTTAATAATTACAGTAGAACACATTTTGAAATTAGAAATGGCTAGTGAAACTTCCGAGAAAATATTCTGAGTAAACTTCCGATATGTATGATTCTGTGTAAATAAATGTTAAAACAGTTATATGTTTATCTTCCATAATATTATTTTTGAAAATCACATTCATTGTTAATTTTGCAGCTTTTTTATGGATATTGAAAGCATTGGAAAGTCCCGAGCAGAAGTTGCAACCCAGTTGCTTTTGGAATTAAACCCAGATGTTCGCGGTGATTATGTTGATGAAAATCCTCTTCAACTGTTTGAGAACAACCCTCACTTTTTTAGTGGTTTCAACATTGTAATAACAGCCGGTATCACTGAGAGGTAGGTGCAGGAAGTAGATTTTTTTCTTATGATCTAGCAAAAACTTGTTAATGTTAATTCGAAAGCTCCTAAAATACTCCCTGTTTTTCATTTGCAATTCTTAGGGTAATAAATTCTTTTGACTAACATTTACTTTTGTGCTTACTGTACTATTGCGCTCTTCGCACCTATGGTGCTGTCCTGAGAAACTCATTTTCAGAGATTCAGTATTTTTATTTAAATACTGAATGGTTGTAACATTAGAGCTTGGTGGATAGTACTTTAAAAATTCATTTGTGTAAACTACTTTCTTCCTAATGTAACTGTTTATACAATGAGTCATAGAAAATATTTTTTTCCTTAAAACCAAAAATTAACCTTCAGAACAATTAAAATTCAAGCTAGTTGTTCTGTAAGTATAATTTCATCACTTAAAAATGCATTTGTTATGTTTAGATTGCTCTTGCCTCTTTCAAAGCATCTCTGGGAAGCGGGCATTCCACTAATTGTGGCTCGAAGCTATGGATTTATTGGATCGGTGAGGCTTCAAGTTGAAGAACATACAGTTGTGGAAACTCATCCAGACAATATGACTCCAGATTTACGTCTAGATGCACCTTTCCCTGCTCTAAAGCAGTTTATGGACATTATCAACCTTGACGAGCTAGATCTCAAAGATCACGCACATATACCTTATCTTGTACCTCTCTATAAGTGTTTGGTGAAGTGGAGAGAGGATAATCAAGGCAGTACTCCTAAAACGTACAAAGAGAAAGAGGCTCTTAGAGAATCCATAAGGCAAGGTAATATAATTAATCTGTATAAATATACTGTTATGTTCCTGTTTCATAATATTATTTATTTAAAAAAAAACACTAACTCAAATCAAATCATTTATTTGGCCGCTATACACATAATTGGTGCTATAAGCTGTCATAGTTTTTACAATAGTAACCTTAAATAAATATAATACAAGATGCTAGCCTACTTAAGAGGTAACAGTGTATTAGCGATGAGTAGATAATGTCACTAAAATTAAAATACATATACTCATATGTAGAGTAAGAAACCATTTCTTCAAAACATTTAGTAAGTGTAAATATGTTTTTAAAAGCAGATACACTGTTTCCTAACACCGTAATTTATTATAAAAACTATATTGCTGATACTCGTGGATGTGCAATGATTTATTGAGCCTATTGAAAGGGGGTACAATATTATGTTTATTTGTAGTGCTATATGATGCTAATGACTGTCTGACATAGTATTAAAGCTATCAAGATTATTTCTAACATATAATAAATTATCAAAAATATACAGTGAAGGCACAGTCATAATTTGAAGAGTCCTAAAGCTACTTTTACAAGATTCTTGATCAGACAAACCAATCATTACCCTAATTACTTTCTTTTGTAAAATTAATACTTTGGAAACAGAACTGGTATTACCCTATAGCCTTATGCCATACAACAACAGAGTGTAATAGGCCATAATATGTTATAATCAGTACTTCGTTCTACACAGTTCTTAATTTTTCTCATCAAGAATATGATTCTAGAAAGCTTTAGAATGCCCAATAATTTTACAGTCACTTAAATTCCCAAACTGGGTATGATTAGTAATTGAAAGTATATGGACTCAGTCTTGCCTCTATATTGAACAATTGAAATGTTCTTACTGACTTGTATTATTATAATACTTTAATAAACTAAGATAAGAACGAGTAAATGACAAAATATTACTTGGAACGTGGATAGAACCTGGCTATTTTGTACTGTATTTAATCCTTAATCTGTGCTTTGTCAACTACCTGATTTTTCAAGTTTGATCGTAAATTTCACAAAATTTAATTTTACGATATCTCATTTAGGGTTCAATCAAACATTCTTTGTCATACGTTAATTGTGAAACTTAACTGTGAAATATTGTGATTAAAACCTGGGAAGCACTATAATTTAATAATTAACTTGATTCATTATGTTTCATATTCTAGTCAAAGGAAACCAGAATGCAATAAAGAAATGTACAAGAAGTAAAGCTGTACTTACATAGTCAATGAGCACCAAACTGAAAGAAAGTATTGAAATTATCAGTCGAACTGAAATTAATTAAAAACAAGCCATTAATACATAAATACATGAACATAAAATATTTACAACAAATTTAAATTAACACAGTTTGTATAATTACTAATAACTATGCTGTGATGTGGCATGGGCGTAATGTTTGGTGATGTAAATACTGTAAATAACACTTTAACGCGGACGTTACGGGAAGCTTTAGTTATTAGTAATGCACCGGCCGCTTAAGCCCACGAAATAAGATAGTTTGTGTTACATTACATATTCCGTGAGAGTCAAAACTAAAAGAAAATAGTTGAAGTGAAACTACGTTTTATGTAATTGGAGAAGAGTGCAGAATTTCACTGAATATCTACTCGAAACCGTTTGATGTATTTGATTCAGTTACACAATCTTTTCAGTTATTTTTTACAGATATCTTAATTTTTAGAATTTTTAATAGTGTCAATCATGTAATATTCTAGTTTTTAAGTGAAATTGATTTTCGTGATTGTCACTATCTAGACGTTTGGAACAATTTGCGTTTCTGAACAAATCTATGCATTTTACTTTTGGTAAAGCGCTAATAAATAAACATATAGCCACCAATGGTCAGAGATATTTACCAATTCAGAAACAGTGTTTCTAGACTGTAGTTTCTTTGTGAAAAATCGGTTTTCATTAAATTATTAAGTTTGCTTCTTTTTTCCGGCAAAACACTAAAGCAGTGAATAATTTTGAATATTCTAACATGATACAATAATTATAAGCTTTTCTTGCTAAGCAATAATTTAACACCAGGCATCAATATGACGTTCTTTTTCATTTTAGTTTTTCCTTTTAGAAATTAGAAAGGATGAGCATGGTAATCCTATAGATGAAGAAAACTTTGAAGAAGCAATTAGAGCAGTAAATTTTGCTGTACTGCCTACAACAGTGCCTAATAATATTAAAGCTATTCTTAATGATGACTGTTGTGTCAATCTGACTTCTAAGGTAAGTGAACACCTAAGTTTTGTGTTATTTACAGAATCTGTATAGAAAAATAAAATTAATCGTTATACGCTCTAAAAACATATTTCATTGTTCTTTACAATGAACATTAAACTGGTACCACTGATACCAGTTTACCATTTTTGTGCTGTATCCATTTCAAAATAGGAGGATGGAGTCACTTTAATTTATTTGATTTAAGTTTTGATGCTTCTTTTGAAAATCTCTGGTCTGGGGAGGGTAAAAATGGTTTACTGAAATTAATCATCATAATATTTGTGCCTTTTGTACTTATATTGTAATAAATTTGTGTTGTGTGACGTTCACTTGTAATTCAACCAACACTTAGCATGATAATCGAGAAAACCATTAAAGAATTAAATGTATTATGGTAAAATATTTGTAATATAAATGTAGTTAAAAATATATGTAAGAAGTATTTTGATAGTAAACCAGAATCTTGAATAGGTCCAATTTCATCGTTCAATAAAAGTAATTAGTATGGTAAGTTGCCTAAACATTTAAATATTATGAAGATGAAAGTTTCTATTTTTTTTTTTTTTTTTTTTTTAAGTTATGTTTGCTATTAGTATATTGATTTTTATTCTTTGTCTGATTTTGTTAGAATTTCTATGAATAGAGGTTGCAAAGTTACTAATTGTTAAAAATCTGCAAACTTACATAACTCTGTAGATAATATATTCTAATTCTGTTTTTGTTTCTGCTCTTCATGTTTGAAAAAGGTTTCTATAGGTTTTTAGATATATCATTCAATTGTTTAGCATATTTTCACATCTTAATTATAATTAAATTAGTCACTAAATTAGTTGTGTTTATGTTTTGACAAAATTATGTTTAGAGCTTGTTTACGCAATATTTGAGTTAATTTTAATTAGTTTTTTCTGAGTTTATCTCTCTTTCAGAGCAAACCATTTTGGGTGATTGCAAAAGCTGTAAGAGATTTTGTAGAAAATGAAGGAGCAGGAAGTCTACCTCTAAGGGGATCACTTCCAGATATGACGGCAGAAACAGCCCGTTACATTACGCTTCAGCAGTTGTAAGTAGAATTATAATTCACTGACTCATGCTTAAGTCAGGCACAGTAAAATGGCAGTTTTAAATTTTGTGTTATAATTTTCTTTTTAATTTACCCCTTTTGTCTATATTAATTTAAATACACTTGAGACTTATACAATATAACAAATTTTACACATGCCAATGATTATATTAAAATTGAACAAATGAAAAGCGAACAAAACAATATGCTGGCTATACCGGTATCATTAATTACCATAATAACAAAATGTTCTTATATAAAAAAAAAAAAAAAAAAATAGAAATAAAGGCATGGCAATAATATACTGGCAAGTTGTAAACAAATAATGCAATATAAAGTAGATAATATGATAACAGAATTATAAAATGTGGTTTTCTTTCATCTGTTTTTATAAATAAAACTAAAACAAAACTAATTTATACTTTTATAAAAACCTGTCTCATATTTACAGATTTAAATTGCAAACTATTTAAATGCATGTACACAGAAAAGAATATGAAAATAACTATAATGGGCATACAACATTTCTGAGAACACTCATATTATTTTATCTTTTTATAGCTATTATTTTTTATTACTTTGCTAATGTAATCACTTTTTCTATAACTAAGATATCATTCCCATATGAAAAACAGATTCTGATTCATTAATCTTAGCGCAGGTAAGTCATAATACGATAAGTCATAATCATAATAAGTTTCCTAATTTCATCTTTTTTGTATTATAACTGAGATCTCGAAGTTATTTTAATAACAAAAGCTACTCATAAACAACAATGATTATTAACTAACCTACATAGATTTATCAGCTGATAAGCAGGTTTGCTATAGAGAAGGAAGAAACAGAGGTCCCATCCGATAGTGCGCTAAATATATGCCTAGTAGTTATTTCTCCAGTTTCCCATGCGATGGCAGGTCCTCTCTTACATGAAATGAATGACTCTTCATAATTAATGACTTTAATAACTGGCACGTTCCAATATGACCTCACGTATGTTGTTGCCTTTACTCACCCACCCCTACATGTACAGTGGTAATGTAGGGATATGAGTGGGCGGGTGGGTCAATACCACTACGTGTATGGGTGGGTCAATACCACTGTACCTCTATGGGTGGGCAGGTGGGTCAATACCACTGTACTTGTATGGGTGGGCAGGTGGGTCAATACCGCTGCACGTGTATGGGTGGTGGGTCAATACCACTACCTGTATGGGTTGGTGGGTCAATACCACTACCTGTATGGGTGGGCAGGTGGGTCAATACCACTGTACGTGTATGGGTGGGCAAGTGGGTCAATACCACTATACGTATATGGGTGGGCGGGTGGGTCAATACCACTACTGTATGGGTGGGCGGGTGGGTCAATGCCACTGTACCTGTATGGGTGGGCGGGTGGGTCAATACCACTGTACGTGTATGGGTGGGCAGGTGGGTCAATACCACTACGTGTATGGGTGGGCGGGTATTTCAGAATATTCCCAGTTGCACTCCGGGTAAAGAACTGGAAACTAATTCATAATATTTTTGTCACTATATTTTGCAGGACAATGTTGAGAGTTAGAGGGAACTGAGTATTTACGTAAGTAGGCCTAAGTGCTCAATTTCCATCTAAGGCTCTTCATTTTCCTTAGTCTGTAATAAACTAAAATAAATAGCCAAACACTTATAAATATAAGAATTTATTTATTCCATTCTAAAATATTATTTATTGTCATGCCATGTTTTGAGGTATAATTAAGTTACCGGTATACAGAGATAAAAGATTTTTTTTAAGTCTATTATACAATTCACATTCCTATGTATTAGATATTATTTAGTGTGATAAAGGGAATTCTACTGTTTAGGTATTACAACAAGGCAAGCAGAGATGCGGAAGTTGTTTATCGAAGGGTTCAACAGCTTCTCCACCAGTTAAACCAACCAGATGACACCATATCTGAGACTGACGTTAAACAGTTTTGCAAACATGCAGCTAGCCTTGCCGTGGTCCGTGGGACATGCATTGCTGATGAGTATGAACCTCGCTCATCAACTGCTAATACTATAGGTGTGCTTATATGAGAACAATTCAAACTTTCTAGAAGCTTTTAGATGTTCTACAAGCTATACTATTATAAGATACTAGCTATATCCACCCGCTTCGCCGGTCATAATATTGAGTTTGATTATATAATCGAAAAGTGCATCAAGCTTTCAGTTTACTCTGTATTTTATCACTACTATTCAAATTATTTAATCTAAAGTCCAATTTAGAACAGCTGATGTTATGTATACACTATTGTACTCAATTAATTATTTTTACTTTTAAAAGCTTAGCCTACCACAATTTTATTCAATTCGTTTGTATTTAACAGCTGTTAGTAAAATAAATAAATCAATTAAATAGCTCAATAAGAATACCATGGGAATTTTGGAGGCCAGTGGGAGGGAGTCTTGAGGTGGAAGAGTAAAATCCTTTCTTAGTGAGCCTCTAGGGGCCAATATGAACAAATGTACAAAATTTCAAGTCAATTGGACATATAGTTTTGGATAAATAGTGATGAGTGGTAAGTGGCTTATTTATATATATATATATATATATATATATATATATATATATATATAGAGAGATTAACACTTTAGCTGCCGTGTCAGTCCAGTACGCCCGACGGCTTTTTGTCTCAGCTAGATGCCGTCGGGCCACTACGCCCGACATTGTTGCTAAGCAACCTTTTGGTTATTTTATTGTTATTCGACTGGTCCTGCTTTCTTAAAGAAACCGATCACACTTTATTTTACTGCAAGCATCACACTATTTACAGAGCGAATTTCTAAATGTTTGGTTGTATACAAAGTTGTTCATAAAACTTTAAATGTTGGCATGTTCTACGGGCAAGTTGTCAGGAGTATAGGCTCGACAGACTTATTTAGTGAATGTTGGTATTGAAATAACGTAATACATATTGAATACTGGATTACTTTCATCATGCAGTCAGTGTAGCCAAACCATGAAAACAAATTTACCTCAAAATGTGTCAGGCCGATATGCCCAACAGAGTTTTTTATGATCCATATAAGCTACTAAAAAAACTGTCACGCACTACTATAAATGTGTCACGCATATCGGCCCGACACATTTATATACATATAATGCCTATGTATATAGTATTTCTATAATCAGAAATGGTATTACAGTAAAAAAAAATACAGTAAAATCAATGTTTTAACAATTTGCAACAATTTTTGGCAATTTAGAGAAAAAAATACTCATATTAAAGATGACCGCTGAGCTAACGTGTTAAAAAACTCTTCTAGGTCACAAAAAAGAGTATTAAACGCACATGTAAATGCCTTTACTGGAGAATTGGATGAACCCATACTCTTTTGTTGTGTTTTCTTTTACGTCTGTGCAAATAAAGCACTGGTAATAAAATACATCTCTATTGATCCATATCTAAGCTGCAACTGAGGTTATCTTGTGAAAGATACCTGTTAGAGGGTTCACCCAGTGTTATGTGATCTGAAAATAAAAATATCATCCGTCTGTCGATCGGCTGGACCGTGTATCCCTTGTTTCATTCTTATTGTCTATCCATGTGCTTATGGATAAAATTATTTCAGCTAGAGAATGAAATAAAAACTTCTTTTTCTTGTTGAATATTATTTAATTTATTTATCTGGTATTCAATTAATATCAATGCGTATTGTAAAAATAGCCTCCACCTTGAAAATAATGAGAATGAACATGTGTCTACTATTTATTCCCATTTTTCTTTTTTTGTGTAAGTAATATAATCAAGGGTTCTAGTAACTGAATATATTTGTAAAGTAGAAGTTGAATTGTGATATGTCTTTTAAATACAGGTTACAGTAAACCCCTATTTAACAAATGAAATTTTTTTTAAGGTTGAGGAAAAGTTTAAAAAAAAATTATAATATAAAAGTTGAGTATTTAAATTACATAGGTTTATATTAGTGAAGTTTGGCTAGTCTAGATTGTTACAAAATTAATATTTAAACTATTTTTTATCTGTTACATTAAAACAATAATATTATAAAAGAAAACAGTATTATTACATGTCATATTTTCAAATCATTTAGAAAACAAAAGAAAAATCACAATCTGAATTACCATTGAAAATAAATATTTAATTATATACACTGACTTTCTAATTCAGAACATTTGCCAGAAACATTTTATTTCATTTCAAAGAAGCTTTTTGAGCAAATTACTAGGGCCTGATATTTTATTAAGAACCATTCAATTAAGTAATATATAATCGAATCACCTCTTAAGATTCTATCAATTGAAATATTCTATTGTAAAATTTTGCAGCCTTGTGTCACTAATTAGAGTTGGGCTAATTACACAACAGTTTAAGGTTTATGATCTAATGCTGGAGATCTCAATTTCTAAAATTATTAAGACAGTTGTGTACTTATAGACAGTAAACAGTTTTAAAAATGTTTCTGACTTTGTTATATTGTAAGTTATAAAGGTCAACGCTTATAAATGATATAGAAATGTAAAATTCAGTAACACAATTTTTATAATTATTATGAAGCAACCAATTAAGGAAGCTTTTTTCATTAAATATATATAAAATTATAATTTAATTATTTTATTCTGTACAATTATACCAGCTTATCCTTTATCAAATAAATAGAGGCCCTCTTCTTCCTGTTTTATAATTTTGTTGTGTTTCTTTCCTAAATAGTAACAAACTTATACTTACGTTTTTTTTATGTACCGACAGAGGTTTTTATGTGCCGTATACGCTACTAAAAAAACTGTATCGGGCCAATACTCCCTACATATTTATATACATATAATGCCTATGTATGTACTATTTCTATACTCAGAAATGGTGGCATAGTAAGTATAATGCATCATTGTTTTAAATATTTGCATAACAGTTTTTGGCAATTTAGAGCAAAAATACTTATTTTAAGGATGGCAGCTAGATTTCTTGACTAGTTTCCTCATTTCTTGAAATACTTTCTAAATATATGGAGTATTGTTTTTCTATACTGAAACGAATTTTAAATTCGGAAATAATATGGTTCCTAACACCATTTTCAACATAATATTTAAAAATTAAGTGATTAAAAAAGTATTCTTTGGCAATTTTGATGTTGATTTACCAACAAATTTTGATCCAAAAATTCAAGATTTTGTTTTTATTATTTTATTGATAACGGTTATTTTGATACAGAAAATAAAAATATATTTGGAATTTAAAATGGAAGAAAATTGATGTACTCTGAGGACGTATTCATCTGGAATGCGGTTATACGAAGTTCCATTATCAGATTGTATTTTTTAAAGCCAATTTTTAATAGTGTGGTTCCATTTTAAAACAAAATTAAATCATCCAAAAAATAATACGAGTTGTTTAATACATTACTTCAGTATGAAAAGCAAGCAAATTTTGCTATCTGACTATAAAATGCTTATCGTAATTGTATAAATCATACTGCAAAATGACTGATGGGCGGAGCTCTCTCATTGTGCATGTGCGGTCAGTTGTAGTACACAGAGATTCTTCCATACAACAATACCATTCCTCTACAACAATGTATAGACAAAAATATTATTAAAAAATTCTATCATCCGAAATGGGCTTGGTCCCCTCAACAAAACAAATGCAGACACAGCAAAATGTTCAGTGCCTTTGGCATCTCCTTCAGGTGAGGAAGTAGACTGACTCAGTTTCTGAAACCCACTTCTCATGAGTCTGACTGCTGATTTAGATTTCTAAATGGCCACATTGTATGTATAGAATAAACTCCTTAGTTCGTTAAGTACTGTTGTGAATGCTTTGTTAACTAACGCTAAGTTTTGGGTTTGTAGCTGTCAGTTTGGAAAACCCAGACAGTCTCATGGTTCACTATGTAATGCTGAGAGGAGTAGATCGGTTCTATGCTGAGTACAACACGTATCCTGGAGAGTTGGATGATCAAGTTGAGCCTGACATCATAAAACTAAAGGTACACAACTAAACAAATATCTCCTTTTTATAAATTGCATCAAAAAATAAAATGAATTTGTTCCAAGAAGATCACTGGATAGAGAATTTTAATATTAAACATTTATCGACAAACTATAACTAGTAAACTGAAATCTTATTTTAATAGCCTAGATAGAAAAACATGTGCGCTTAGGTTAATACAATTTATGATTAATTTTCTCCTTTTATAATAAATAATTGCCAATTACAAATCCTTTATTTACAGGTTATTTGTTAGGCACTAGGTATAAAATTTCAATAAAAAAAGGAAAGTTTAAAGGGCACTAGGCCAGGAATTAGTATATTGGAAAGATAAGACATCAGCAACCTTACCTTAGAAGACAAGTTCACTAACACCAGAGTAGTAGTAACATACACAAAAGAATCACATAATCACATGAATTTTCAGTCTAAGGTAAGTTTGCTGATGTCCTATCTCTACAATATATTAATAATAAAGGAAAGTGAGGTAAAGCAGCAACCTAATAAAATGTAGACAATGACACTTTACAAATAAAACATTATTAAACACACAGAAATAATTATTGCATGAATGAAAATAATTCTATTAAAATATTGCAACTAACTATTTCAAATTTAACACGAGACAAGCACATTATCACATTGTTGGGAAGAATCAACTCTAACATATACTGTAAAAAACATGCTGCTAAGATGCAAATAATTTTTGGAGATACAAAAAAATCAATACATTTTGAGAAGGATCAGCTGATAACCACCAGCTGTTCATTTGTCATTGGGCTATTAATTAATGACACTTTCTAAGGAATAGTCGGCCTTAGTTTGTAACAATGACTACATTCGCTCATCTACACTTATCACACTCATTCGAAATCCATATTCGCCCATATCTTGATGATCGGGGTCTTATGAATAAATAAATAAAAAAAAAAAATAATGGTCTCAACTTAAAAACACCACAAAAAGTATATTACATTAAAGAAACTCGACAGGTATACAAGAATACAATATTTGCTCTGGAGAAACATTCATTTTTTAAATCTTCCAATAACCAATATAAAATAAATTCTGTAACCTATCCAAAAACATTTATTGATTATTAATTTCAAAATATTACAAGCTTTAAAAAAACACAAGATGCCTTTTTATGTATTATCACAATTGTTGTTGCATTGTGTTCAGCTACATTTCTTGTGACAATGTGATGAAATGTTAAGTATTCAGATTTACTGTCACTCAATAAACAATCAGTTAGATTGCAATAAAAATGTTGAATAAATTGTGATTTTGTAGAAATGGTACAACATAATTGCATTTTATGTGTGCAATGCACGTTGAGACCTTTCAGCATTTAATTACTAATTTCATTTTTATGGTTAATTTAGCTATTCTATACAAATTTACAAGTTATTTAGGATGGGAAAGCAGGTTTGTCTTTTTAAAAATTACTTAAGTCCTTTGAAAGTTCACACAAAGGATAAAAAAACACTCATGGAGATATTTCAAGGCCACTATTTAATTAATGCATTTGCTTAGTGTGAAAATCTAAATTTACAAATGACTTCATTATATAAAATGCGTTTTGTTTTAATATAGCAAAACTTTGCTACTTTCAGCAAACAAAACTGCTGACTCTTATCATTCTGTTTCTATACACAATACTTTCAGTTGTTTTGTTTTTTTACTTACCTATCTCTTTTCTCTGTCCTATTTATTATTGTGGATTGTCTTATTGATTTGTGAAAAGCCATAAAAACAAAAATCATTTAAACAAATAAATGTTCTGTTTCAAATTAGCTTAGAATTATAAGATTCTTAGATATGAGTCGTCGACACAACTTTGTGCGTATTTTAATGTGAATATGAATGATTACATGAGTGTGGATGTCATGTGTAGTCTGGTTACTAAGTTCAACTGTTCCTTCGAAAGGGCCATTTATTAATAGCCCAGTAGTCAGGGCAACTAGGGACCTGCAGCTTTACGTGGACTCCAAACGTAGTGTTGGCCTAATTTTCAGCTAATTGACAAGCCTTATACTCAGGTCTCTCCACTACAAAACATCCGGACACTGATCACCACCCAACATGGACACCCAAGACATCTCTAGTAGTGTTATAATAATAATGTTTATTGCATAAAACCTCAAATGAGGTATTACAATATATAAAAAATATAATAAAAATTGATTTAAATCTACATATAAATTATTTAAGTTTATGGCAACCATTGAGCGAACCATGTCAGTACTAAGAAGACCGAGCATATAACATATCGCCTACAATCTCCACAGCTCTTTGTTTCCAAGTAGCTGGGTTGTAGCACTGCACCACTAGTGCAAACTTAATTATTGACGTTAGAATTGGATAGACAAAATAATTGTGTAGAAGTTTTGTTCATACTTCTATGAATCGCTTTTAATCCAACGAACAACCTTTTTACTAAGCCAATTTTTATTAGTTTGGATGGAGGGTGACTAACAACTTATTAAATACTAACTGACTAAGTAGTTCAATAAAATAAATATTGGGAGTCTCGTGGATAAAGGGTATAACTGTCAGGCCGGAGCAGACTAATAGAATAATGTCAACTGTCCATGAATAGAACTTTATGGTTGTACTGACAGTGACTTAACAAAGTAAAGTTTGACCAGCAACGAAAGATAATTTGTCCTACAAATGGTCAAAGATATTTATAAAGGTCTACAATTAATCTACTTTCAGTTGTTTGCCAGGCATACAATGTAAATTTATATAAGAAGACCAAGACTTTCAGTTAGAGTTAAGACAAAAATGGTTTGATTCCAATAGTATAATGCATTTAATGGCACATAATAAAGTCCTGTAGTTTTATGAAAATAAGTATTTTTGATATTTTACCCATATTACAGTATTATTATTATTATTAATTATTACTATTGATAATATATAAATTTTTAGTTCTAAAAACAATCTTAAGTACTATTTAATTTTATCTCATTATTGTTAATTTTATGTGATCTGCATTTTAATATATTTGTTTGCTGTTGAAATATTGTTTTTCTAGTTAGGAATTTAAAATTATATAAAGGTGGTCTAGGTGGTGAAAAAAAATCATAAATATAAATGATTGGAGATAACACACTCAACTGATGATAACTAAACAAAATAAAAATAAGAGAAAGGCAAAGTCTTGGTGAAAATGTGATAGTTCAAAACAAATTTAATAAATTTATGAAGGAAATAAACATTGAAACCTGTTTATTAGGCCAATTGAAAATTAGTGTTGTATATAAATACATGAGTGTGTTTAGGAAAACTTTGATTTTCCCGTTATTATTTATCGTACCTCATCAAACTTGGTCTACAAATGTTTATACAAATATTTTCCATGTTTTGTTACGCTTGTGTACTTACTATAAAATTTAAGGATCTTGAGTTATTAAGATCATAAAACTTTCCATTCCATTCTCCTCAAGTGTTGTTTCTTGTTGGGGAAATAGGAGTCACGGGGGGTCAAATCAGAGCTGTATAGAGGATGGTCAATGATTTAGCACTTGCATTTTACAAAAGGTCTGTCATGGTTTGTGAGGTCAGGTGTTGTTATGGAGCAAATAAATGCTGATCCCTTCTTTTTTTCTGTAAAGCCCAACAAAATCTTGTCCACAGTAGTTTTAGAGATGTCCTCTATCTGTTCGGAAATCTTTCACACCGTCATATGCAGATCCATCATAATCACAGTCCTCAATTCACACTTGGCGGGAGCAGCATCGATTTTCTCTTCCATCGTTAATGGCAGTTAAGCCAAGTCTGAGCATCACAGAGAGGTGGGGACTGGTTTTATATTAATGCTATATAAATGCATAGTGGTGGGGGAAGTGATAGTCAAATTTACGCTAGCCCATTGAATAATTGGAGTTTGTTGGAAACCTTAATTTACAGAAAATCCTCGTACTTTTAAAGTCCTTGATGGCGTAATTACTTAGGAATTCTTATTTTTTTAAATTAATTTTGTTCCAGTCATGCATAGCCAAGCTTCTAAATGAATGGGGATGTCCTTCTTTGGCCAAAGATGATCATGTCCATGAAATTTGCCGCTACGGAGGTGCTGAATTACATTCCGTCTCTTCATTTGTTGGTAATTATTATATACTAATTTACCTAAGGAGACAAACGTATTCCTGATGTCGACCTAGTCATAGAATAGGTCGTAGAAATGTAAAGACAGTTGTAATAAATAAGAACCATGACAACTATAACCTTGAATACCAAGCAAGGAGTTCTTGACAAACAGTTTTATAGAAACCAGTTCTAGGTTGCTCCCAATCATTTTTTTAATACCATCGATATTCCTGATGAACAACTCAACGTTCGTAAAGAAGCAACATGGTATCATGTAAATCCAAACATGCTTTCATCAGATGTGCTTGTAAATACAACTGTTTGGATAGATAGCTCTTGCAAATGTTTAATCAAACTTAAATGCAATCCTAAATGTCATGGCAGCACTTCTTGTGCTAACAAGTAAAATTAATAAGTGACAAGAACTGGATAATAAACATGAAAGGTAATATGTGTATAGTAAATACTCATAAATTAAATGCATGTACATATGTAAAAGGCGCAATGTATGAAACTTTCATACTTTATTTGCTATTTTGAATAATAAGCTATTCACTGAGTTTTACTTTTATGTTCTTCTTTTACATTAAAATTAATTAAGTTTCGAGCAAACATTTCATTTTATTTTACTTAGTTATTATTAAATTATTATAGGATAGTATATGTAGGCTATTTGGTGTTTAAAAAATTGTAAAAAAACCCGAAAAGCATTGTGGGAAAATACTGTTGCCCACATCCCGTTGCGAGTATTAACAACCTGTTCAATCTCCAAAGAATATGTTTACCTTGGCAGTTGATTACTTTCTTTTATTGAAAGCGCGTTCAGGGTATTTCGCATTGGAAATATCTGAATAAAATGGTCTTATCTATGCTCGTAGATATATCTGAATCTGTTCAATGTTATTATTTCACACTGCCTACATCGCAGTTAGTAAAAATGTCAGGTCATTGCTCATAAACTACGATAAATGGGAGCATTGATATGCATTCTAATTTTTCAAATTACCTACTTGATAAACGGCTACATACACTTGACTGTAGGAGAAGCGGGTTGATGCCACATTGTTTGCCCTTGTGCTTTGTTAATTCTATGAAAAAACTATAGCCTGATTTGATTGGAATTTGCTGTCTTTTAAATTGGCAGTTCATTATAGATCAGTAGTGATAAGAAACTGACATTCTAACTCACGAGTGAAACCTCACCCCTTATATCTTGATCAGCATGATTTTCAAGTAGAAATGAAAACCATCTTCATGTATGGGTGATGCAAGGTTACCACTCCATGTAATCGTCTTGACAGTGCCAGCATTCGTGTTTTAGTTTTAGCGGCATACACATTGCACATTAATTCTAGTTATACATATTAATTACTTCATTCTTTCAATATTATTGAATGACTACTGTTTTATATTTTAGGGTTAGGTTAAAGGGCACTAGCCAGGAATTAGTACTAGATGAGGGAGACAAAGGTATTGGACATTTGCCATCATTGCGTGAAAAATAACAATCACGACTTTCGATTGGTAAAACCCAAACCTTTTTCAAGTGCTAAAAACTAAATTACATCTACACAAACATGTTATAAAAACTACGTTCTTAAAAGTAATAAACTATCTACTTTAATAATTATCTACATTTTAACCTAGATCCTAGAATGGAGTACAACAAAATGAACTTCTACTAAATATAAAAAATATTAACAGGGTTAAATTAATATAGCCAATTAGGCGCTGTCAACGGTCACGATATCAACGAAAAATGTAAAACCACAATAAAATTAATATTCAAATCAAACTGAAATAAGATTACATTAACTAATCATAAATATATGGTACCTGAAAAACACAATTAATTTAAAATAGAATTCAACACGCACAAAAATTATATATATGACTCGGAAGGGACTGAGACTACTATTAAATTACATTTTAACCTGAAAAGACAACAATTATTATGAATAAAACAATACGCATATCAAATATTACAAAAATGATGAAGTCTTACGACCCGCAGTGACGATGGCGTCTAGACGTCCCAGGTACGAAGTGAGGATGATACAATCCAAATGCAGTGTCTACGAAGTTCCCTCCAAGGTGATATAAACACGGGGACAAGACAAACATAACACACTACACTTCACAACAATCATACACAGACTGACGAGGTCAGGGACGTACGCTCCGAGATCGCCAAAAATGCGGTGACTCAGTTACGGGGACGGAGACTCATGGGGTGTTTAATTGTTATAGGTGCAGGTGGTGTAGGAATTCTGGTTAGATGATGTCATGAGTGTGTATTGAACTTTTTATCAAGTGTGTTTTTAAGTAAAGGAGACCCACATGGGTCCTAACTTCTATGCTACTTTGACTGTATTACTTGTTCATTTATTTAGTTTCATAAAGGCACCTTCGATGAATTTACGTTTAAAAAAATGTGGTTCCCTGTGAAGTATTTTAGTGTTATCCCAGTTAAATCTGTGCTCATTGTTCCAGGCATGTTCAGCTAATTTAGAATGTGTAGTGTTTCCTTTTTTAATGTTATTTTTGTGTTCTTTTAGCCTAACTTCCAGTGGTCTCTTTTGTTTCCCCTATGTATTTTTCATTGCATTCACAAGTAATGCAATAAACTACATTTTTGGAGGATTGCTCCTCATTCTTTGGTTTAGTTCACGCAATGATGGCAAATGTCCAACTACCTTTGTCTCCCTCATCTGATACTCCATCCATTAACAAATTTCAAAAGACAAAATTAGTACTAGCTACATGTGAAATACTAATAGCTGTTTTATATGCATTTCTTGTTTTTATGTTCAATTAAAAGGCATGTTTCTTGAATTTTTGTATCTGTTTATTTGTCTATGGAAAAATCCATTACAATATAGAAATATAAATTATCAAACAATAAATAGCAAATTAGAATAAATAATATATACATCATAAATAATAATAAATAAAATAAATTATATCACAAAATTCATGATGAAGAAAGTTAAGAAAAAAAATAAGTTTGGAAATAAAAAGTGTCTTTATAACTATTGTTTATGACTGTTCATAAATGTCTCCAGAACGTGAAGACATGTCCTGAATGAGTGGAGCGAAGTGCAGAAGTCCATGTTGTCCGGTAGAGAATTGCCTTGATTTTGGATCCTCATCATGGTGCTATTGGCTGCGTAAGAGGTTGATACAGTTGGTTTCGCAAAGAGAAACATGTATTAATACTATGTTCATTTTTCAGGTGGTTGTGTTGCCCAAGAAGCCATCAAATTAATTACTGGGCAGTACAAGCCCATTAATAACACGTTTATATATGATGCAATATCGTCAAACACCTCTGTGTTCTTATTATAGTTTATATTTAACTGCTATGTTATTACCAAATAAATTTTTACTATGACTATTATATATTAATTATATGTGCCTAACCCTTCAATTTCATCTACATTATTGATCCTTTTATAAATATATAAATATTATAATTTGGTCAAAGCTTTATACTGTGGTAACTTATAAACTTTGACCTATTTTTAAAATGTAAAGCAGTTTATAATATTCAATAATCAAACCTCTGTTAGTTGTGATGATGAGCGAGACTGAAAAAAATACAAATTAAGTTTTCATTAGTTGGAAGCATTGTTAAAGCATTGCATTTTCTTCTATAGTCAATGGTTTTATCTTATATTGAGGTGTGGAGGTTCCTAATATTTGATAATCCAATTATGAGCAAACTTTGATTCTTCTGAGCTAAAAACAATTGCAGTGTGAAGAGATTGATCTGATTACTTTGAGAGTGAAAAAGTTATAAAAATCCTGATTGTGGCTCATATTCATAAACGCAAACTAAATGTGTATAGAGGAGAGAGATTGTTAACTCCTACCACAGTACCCCCCTCCAGTGGCAGTGAGCTGCGAGGTGCAGTCACATACAAAACATAATATATCAATGATGGTAAAATATTCTAACTATGTTTAGAACAAAATTTAACCAAGATTGGTGAAACTGAGTATTATTCTAGCATTTAAACCATTAAGAATACTTCAATCACAACTCAACTGATTAACATATCAAGTGCGGGGCCGCGGTTCTGCAGAGTAAGCTCCGCAAGGCAGGTGCACGCCACACGGTACCGCGGGGTGTTGCCACGGGACTGATCTATTGCTTCCTGTGAGCTCAGCATTGGGCCGGGCATCAACCATGAATCAGATAAAACGTTGGGGTGAAACAGGGTTTCAGAGTTATTGACTTTGCAGTTGTTACTTTCATCCATTTCTTCATTCATAAAAAAAATGAATGGCCTTGGGTTCACCATATTTTATTTCCAATTCATGATACCTAGAAAAATGTTTTTGCACTATGATTTAAAAATTGTTAAGATACAGATCAATATTATGACAATGTGACTACTGCTAATCACATGTGTACTGCAAGCAACAACACATGACAATTATCACTCGAGTGGAGCATCAAATTTTCACATATACTTGCATCAGAGCACAATAAATAAAAAGAGTATCAAATTAGTAGAGTTTGAGTTGATATTGGTAATATATGTAGAGTAGTTTATTAAATGTTAAATACATTCATTTTCTGCTAGACTTTTCACCAGCAATTTCATCATGCAACACGTGTACATTTAATTTGAGGTTGGTAGATCAAATATTAACATGTTATGTTTGAGGACATAATTTTAAAACTGTTCTTACATAAATTAATAGAATTTCTACATCCTATGCTTAAGTTTAAATGGTATACTCAGCCATTGCCATATCACCTGGTCTATTGCCAGTCATTTATAATTAGGAATCATTATAATAGACAAGAAAATTACAGACACGTTAAACTAACTAATCTGAATAATCTCTTAACGTGTTGCCAGTTATGTTGTAGTTTCCGTCTTAATTGAACATCAACATTTTCTGTTCAAAATTATTTCTGGTACAAACATTTAAAAGTCCAACAAAAATGTAATTGGTAATTGATATCATTGCTCAGGAAAGTTGTTAAAATGAATAAGGCAAAATCATTTTTAAAATGTTTTAACTTAATAAATAGGTCTTAATGTTTTTTTTGAAAGAAAAAAAAAACAAAATTTGGAACATATAACACTGAGTATTTTTTAATTTATAAAAAAAAAATGAAAAAACAATAAGAGAAAAAAAGCCAATGTGTTTTCCCTTAAAATACAATCAATGCTTTTTTTTTCTAATTTCTTTAAATTCAAAAATATTTTGGTTAATTTAATTTGGAAAATGAGATCAACAAAAAGAGTTTAGTTTTGGCCTAATTAAATAAAAAATACTTAAGTGATGGAAAAAATGGAATTAAAAAATAGTAAATTGTCCCCCCTCTGAAACAAGATTGAAACCAACTTAACCCGTAACATTAAGTATTATGCCATTTGGGTTTTTTTATACACCAAAAATTAAAATTTCCCCCAACCAAATGTATAAAAAATATTTGATGTCCCCCCCCCTAAAAATATTAGCTTTCTTTTTTTTTGGTCCCAGTGTAGATAAAAAAAAAAAGTGCCCAAAGTGAAAGTCCTCCCCCCCATGTAAATTTTTTAAAATGCCAAAGTTTTAAACCAAATGTGGTTTTTGCCAGGGCCCCTCCTATACTAACTAACAAAAATTACATGGACACAAAAATTCCAAGTTAAGAAAAATTGGGAAAATATCTAATTGTTTGTAATAAATATAAAATCAAAGGGTTTTATAACACTGAAAAAACAGATTGAACGAAACAAATATTTTTTTTTAGTTTTATAATTCTTTTAACCTATATAAAAAAACTTTGAAAATCAATCCATAAGAAAACTGTATTTTTGTCTGTTCCCCCACCCCCTCTCAATCTGCAAAAGAACATTATCTTATGTTACCTTTACAAAATTAAAATTAGACAGAACTGATTATAAAAAATCATAATGGGAAAAGAACCATAACCATAGGACATGAAGATTGTAATTTAATATTATTTTGGTTTATTTATCTATCCATTCCCCTAACTGGTCCCCAGGGTACGTTAACCAGCTACCAAACTGGCCGAAAAACTCAATGGTGGTGCATCCAAAAACCCGCCACCCCACACCACCTAGACATTGGTTTTTTGTGAAACCCCCCACCCATACACGTAAACAGTGGGTATTGGACCCACCCGTACACTTAACGGTGCTAAATTGACCCCCGAACCCCTCCCGCCCCATATATAAATAACGTAAAGTGGGTGGTAATTTGGGAACCCACCCCCGATTCACACCCAATAACACCGTACCAGTGGGGGTATTTGACCCCCCCCACCCCCCGTACACGTTACAGGTGGCCTTTAATTTGGAACCACACCCGTAAACAAACGACAGTTGGGGGCTATTTGGACCCACCCCGCCCCGCCCCCAGATACGGTTAAAGTGGTAAATTGATATCCACCCATACACGTACAGTTTTTTTTCTTGGAAGTGTGGTTTAGTTGCAGTCTCCAAAAAATGAAATTAAAAGGGCCGTTATTTTTTTAGAAACCGAAAGGCTGAACCATTTACTTTAAAAAAGTTTAATATTACCTGAATAAGGCGGCTATTTGGGCTGATGTATCAACAAAGCTAAACTCTTCTCTGTCCCCCTCCTCCTGTTTCACCCACCTACCTCCTCCCTCTCCTCATGTCCTAGGTATTCCACCAGTATTCCCTAACCATAAGGATTAAACCGTCCTTATTTGGTATTAAAACAAAAACTTACCAACCAAAGACAATTAAATGGGTAATTTTATAATTCCTGGTTACAATATATTATCCGATAAAACAACAATTGGAAGCCAAGAAACACTGGTTTATGATTGCTAACAGTTATCCATCAAGAATGAAAAACCCCCTGAGAAAAAGCCAAATTCCCCAATTAAAAAAAAATTAGCCACATGTTTTGGCACAAAATTAGTAAAACAAATTAAATAATTAATCATACTTACAAGTATTTATTTTAAAATAGTTTGGTTATCATATTTACTTTTTACAATTTTCATTATTAAAAATTAAAAAAAATATCTTAAAGAAAAATAAATTTTTAAAAAGTCCCACCACTATACTCCTCAAAATTATAAATGACAATAAACTAATAGTTTGAGGGGCAAAATAATCTTTTATAAACCTAAAACTAAAATCATTTAATACAAGGACTTTATTGCTAGTTAAATATTGAAAATATATATTTATACAATATTTGAACCCAATAGCTGTAATAACAATAAATATTATATTAAATATCTAGTTTTATATAAAAGAAGCCGTGGTAAATTAGTGCACAAGTTGTATTAAATAATGAATTCAACCATTAATGAAAACAACAATGCCAAAAGAAAGTTGGGAGGGAAACTAATTAAAATTTCCAATTTGATGTTTTATTTTTAGGGAAAATACAAAAATCATCAAATGGAAATGAGCAGAGGGGAAATTGGTTATTAATTAAAAAACGTAATATTAATTTTTTGAAGCTAATTTTTGAAAAAAAAGGTTATTTTTCATGTATTTAATATTTTTTATATTGGTGTGTGAGTTTCATATAATTTTGACCCCATGGTTAACCCCTAGGTTTTTAAAAAAAAAACACAATTCCCCCTAAAATCGATGTTGCTTTCCCATTCTAATGTGGGGAATTCCTAGTATTATAAGTAAAAGGATTTTTTACTGTAGTGGCCTAAGTTGAAGTTTGAAGAACCATTTGAATATATTTTTTGGACAGTTTTTGTTCAAAAAACGTAAAGACCCATTAAACAACTTGTAAAATAATGTTTTAGTTTTTTACTGAAAATGGATTTCTGAACCTGGGGGAAAAGCCCCCTTTTGATTTAAAAAAAACC
Organism: Stictocephala bisonia; assembly: GCA_035578905.1. Classification (NCBI taxonomy): domain Eukaryota; kingdom Metazoa; phylum Arthropoda; class Insecta; order Hemiptera; family Membracidae; genus Stictocephala; species Stictocephala bisonia. Next base: position 696,022 of record JAQJVL010000450.1, read on the forward strand.
CATTATAATTAAACCGCCAAAAGCTTTTCTGTTAAAAATAAATAGTAAAAAAATTTTAAATTTGAATTTTTTGTTAGTTGGTGGTTGGCACCATATATAAATAAATGGGCAAACAAACATGCTTTAATGTGGGGAGTTGAATTGAAGCCATGAATTTACATTAATTTTAAAAGTACCTAAAACTGCATATTTTGTGACATTTTCCTTATTTATACAGCAAAGAGTAAAAACGGCATGAAATTTTTTCCCCTTAAAATTGTTTTTTCAAATGTAGTGTATTCTCCCCAAGAATATTTTTTTAACAAACCATGTTTTAATTGTGGAAGGGGTTAGTTTTTTTAATATAGTTTTATTTTATTGAAATAATAAAATATAGTAAAGCAAATCATCCATGATATATAATAAAAATATATTGTGTCCACACAATTTCTATTAAGACAACAGAAAACCCCAATGGCATTTAAGTGCCAACAATCAATTGGGCCCTAAGAAAACCTTAAAAAACCAAAAATAAAAATATCTTTACTTTAGTAAAACGTGGTTAATATGAAATTGTTATTTTGCAGAAAATAAAGGTGGAACAAGAAAAAGTAAAAAAATATTGGATAATTTTTCCATTGTGTAAAAAAACCATGTTTTTAAATACTATTTTTCATCTGTGGGTATTTAAAGCGGTTAAACAGTTAAATAAAAAGAGTAAATGCTTTTGTTTAAATAAAAAGCATTTCGAATTTTTACTTACAACCATTTATTTTAAGAGAAAATAAAATATTCTACATATGGTTGTAATTAATAAACAATATACTGAAACAATAGGCATACTAAATAATATTAAGGGTAAGCAATGTTATATTGTGCCCTTAGGGCTGTTAATAATAAATGCCAAAAGAATGGATATGCCCCCCTTATGGGGGGTGGTTCAAAAAGTATTGTTTCCTCCCTTGGACCGAGGTCCCCCCCCCACCAGTACCCTAGCGGGGTTTTTTTGCCTAATACCGATCGGAGAACCGCGTAAAAACCCCGCCACTCCCAAGAGGTCCCAACGCCCCGTCAAATCCAGTATTTGTAAAAAAAATTGTTAATAAATATCAAATGCACCTCATTTATTCCAAAATCCATATATCGCCCCAAAATCATGGAAGATTCTGTGTCTTAATTAAGTAATATATATACTGTGGTGTTTTATTTTTCCTTTTCAATTCCAATTTTTAATATTAAACAAAGAAAAAAAGATGGAAAAAGAATTAAAAAACAGAAAAATAAATAGAAATAATAATAAATTATAGTAAGGACAGGAGGTAGATGTTAAATAAAACTAATTGGAATTCCCCCCTAGAATAAAATCCTAATCCCCAATTTTCAATCAAATCGAAGATAATTATCCTTTCCCCCTGGGTAATTTCAACCAATATATTTTAGGGATTAGCCCATATTCAATAATGTAAATAGGGGTTTTTTTTTTCAAAATAGTTAAAGTCACAATCAATTTTGGTTGTTTCTTACATAATATAAGAAAATAAGACCAACTAATCCAACCTATAAAGACCTTTTGCTAGAATATTAGGCACACCCCTCTTTAGCCAAGCCAAGTGGGAATTAAGCACCTTGATAATCTGCTTCATATTGGCAGAGTGGGTCCACGGGAATTCCAAAAATCCCCCGGGGAAAAGGTCTTACTTAAAAACCTCTAAACATTTGCTTGATGGGATTTTGGAAAAAACCGTTTTGGTACCCCCCCCCCCCCCAATAACAAAACCGGGTTTGTAAAAAATAAGTTTTAAAATGCCGCCTCTAAGAGTGTTTATAAAAAATGAACCTAAAACCAAAAATTAAAAGAACATAAAATACAACAGCTTCCCACGAAAATAGAGTGGCCTTTTCCTTTAATAATAGAATGGCCAATAAAGTAATTTCATAAGAAATATTTAAGAAAAAATAGGGGCAAGTCAAGTTTTTTTAAGGAAACTGGGAAAAACTTGTAGGTGTAAATAGAAAATTTAGTTCTAAATCTTTAAATATCCCCCGTAAAAGTTTGAGAAACAAACTTTTCTTTAAAAATTTGTGTCCCTGTTAAAAATTAATCCTAGTAATTAATTTTTTAAAACGAAGGTACGGAAATTTCCCCTTTGAAATTTATTTTAATTTTTTTAAAAAATTTTTTATTTTAAAATATACTTATTAAATTATATAATAAATTAATATACTTATAATAAATATAAATAACTTTTTTTATTTTAAAAATACTATTATTTTTTTAAGAGTTGGTATTTATGTACTGTTTACATTGGATTTTTTCCCCTCTACCTGACATCTTTTCTTATAAGTACATACATCTCTATAAGTATCTACATTCCCTCTATCTATCCTATTAACTACAGTCCCCCATGTTATTTAAAAGGAGTGGTTTTTTTTAATTTTTCAGTAAAAACTGACGGTAATTCCCCCCATGTTTTTCAGAAAAACAAAAATGTAAAAAAAATATTTTTAAATCCTCCCAATTTTTCTTTGTTGAATTAGTATTTCTTTCATTTTACCCCTTTTCATTTAACAATCTGGGGTATAAAAATATTAAAATTAAGTAAATAATTTTAGCTTTAGAGGATTTGTATAATGGCCTAATAACTGTAAAATTCAGTTAAGCAGCGTTAGCAAATAAAAAAAACCTGACCACCGCACCTCTTCTCTCCTTCATCCAGGCCCCATGGTTTTTTTTCTAGATGGGGCGGGATTTGGCCCTTTAATAAAAATGAGAACGGTAAATGGGTTGTAAAACAAATGGTTTTTTTATTTTCTTTTTTACTAGGGCCTAATAAACACCTTGTAAAAAAATTTAGTTTGCAAAAAAGGGTACTATATGAAAATTAGAATTTTGAATTTAAGTTTTTAGAAAAGGGGGGAGGAGAGGTCCCCTGGTTTTCCACCGGCGTATACCCGCCCCCCAGCCTTGTTTTTGAGTGCAAAGTGCCCCCCCTTTGCTACCCCGAACCCTAACCTCCCCGCACCTTTTCAGCAAAGCCAAGAAGAGCGTCCCCCTCCACTCCAACTTGGCCCCCAGTCAGCCAAGGTGGCCTGGCCAAATCTGTGGGTATGGCCCCGCGAATGCCAACGAACTTGGAACTAAAAAACCAATGGTAGGGCCCCCTGGTTTGCCATCCAACCTTCGCCGAAAATTGTCCAACCGAAACACCCGAAACAAAATTTCTACCCCATGTTTGTCCCAGGTGGGGGGGTTATTTTTTAAGTGGTATTTTCTTTACCCCCCCTTCCTCTGTCCTGCGTACCAATGCCTAAAACCCCAACCAATTCCAACTACAATGGGCACCAGTTTTTTATATTTGACCCTGGTTTTTATTGAAATATTAATTTATTTTTGCAAACACTCACTTATAGTGAATTTTTCCCAGTGTGATTCCCTAATTAAGGAAAAAGAATTTCAATAAAATAGTTTGGCCTGGTCTAATGAATAAAAGATCCTTATAGTTTCCTACTGTGGAACAATAAATCTCTAATATTAGTTTGAATTTTGTAAATTTTAAAGTGATTTTATTATTTTTGTTTTTGATATTTTAATTTTAAATTTTGAACTGGGGTTATTCCCACGGCTTAAGCCCGCACAAAACTAACAATGTTGCCAAAATCTGGAGAGTTGGAAAAGATCCAACACATGATTAATACAACGTTCCCCCTCATTCCCCCCCCCCCTCCCTCTAAGCCTTTTCACTGTTGTCCAAAAGGTTTTATTTTCCTGAGTGGTTATTGGAATTGGTTTTTTGGTTAGTTTATCCCTAAAATTACTGAGAACGTAATCCTGAAAGATATTTTTTTTCTTCATTTACAATGAAACATTTGTAAATCTTGGGATGAATCGAATTCGTGTAAGAAACAAACCATGGAGCATTTTTAAAACATGTTTCCGTAAGCTCTTAGAATGAAATTCCGTTTGAATTACTTCTAAATTATAAAGAATTTTTTGCATTGGCGTGGCTCCCATTTGTTTTATGCCACTGCGGTCCTATAAGCCCATAATGGGGTTTTTTTCCAAACAATTTTATCCTTTGTTAATAAAAAGTAAAAGCTTGTTTTTTTTTTCCTGGTTAAAGTTTTGACCTTATTTTTTGCCAAGAAACCCCCAATCCAATTGCAATAATTTTTAAATGTTACTGCTTGTCCCTTTTTTGTCCCTAAATGTGTGGTTTCGCCAAAATTTGAGTGTCTTTGTGTTCGAGATGAATAACCAAGAGAACTTCCACACTTTCCGTCCTGGTGGTAAGATAACAAAATAAAAAAAAAAAAAATGTTTTAAGAATCCAATCTCAAGGACAAGGTGAAATATTTTTTCCCTGTTTCTTGAAAAAAAAATTTAACAATAACCAATACTTAGTACCAAATTTAAGACCCCCCTTAACTCGTTTCATTCGCCTCACACATTCTTAAACCAAGTTTCCAAAGTTCACTCCCAATCCCCTTGTTGAAGAGTTTTTTTCCCCAGTCAAGCGGACCATAAAACCAAACCCTTCCATGAAAAAGAAATGGGAATAGAAAGTGGGGGCCCCAGGATCATACCCATCAAAAAAAAACCTTAGGCCCCAATATCCATTAACACCAGGGGACAAATTGGAAAAGTCACACCCCCCCTGCAGTAAAAGAGAGAGAAACCAAAATTGGGGGGGCCCAAAATACGCCTTTACGTTTGCCCGGACTCCCTGAATTGATGGTCCGGAAGCGTAGTATTTTTTGGTTTCAAATTCTAGCCCTTTGTCATGGCCTAAAAGGTTTTTCTCATAGGTTCAATCCAAACAGAGTCAAAAGTTTGTTTTGAAAGAATGAAATCCAGCCCCCTTGGATAATCACCTGCTTGTTTCCATTTGTCCCAAATTGGGCTTATTAATTTAACGACACCTTTCTAAGGAAAAAAATACCCCCCGGCCCCCTTAGTTATTTGTAAAACAATGACTACATTTACCGCTTCATCCTACAACTCCCAATTCGAAATCCATATACCGCTCCCATAAATCTTTGAACCCCGAAATTCGGCTCCTTTTATGAAATAAAATAAAATAAATATGTTTCACACAATCATGTAAAAACAAATGGGTAACCAATACCAAAAATAGTCCCGATGACAGCGCCTTGTGGCCATGTTTGGTGGAAGCCCCCCTCCTCAACTTCTTTCCCTCGTCCCAGCAAAATTGTTTTATATGTTCAAAAATATTTAAATTCGTTTTTGCAAATATTTGATGAAATTTGGCCTAAAAATCTGTTTTGCAAAGTTATTTAATTAATACACTATCAATTTGTTTTATTACAAACCAAGGGTACGTAAGAAAAAGGGAGACCGGTAAGTAATCCACGCCCCACATTTTCCCCACTGAACGGTCCAACCGATGGCCCGAAAATCCCAAAAAAAAATTATACCAAACAAAAATACTCTGTTCTAATTTCCCCCATAATTATAATCCAGCTGATATAATGTGGCCAAATAACTTGCTTAACCAATTCCCAACTTGGAAAATGCTCCAATATATTGGTGAAATTTTTAAGTTTTTTACCAAAGTTATTTTAATAGAATTAAAAAAACAAAACCAAGCTTGATTTCCGCCCTATAATGGAATTGACAAGTATTGCAAACATACGCCCATAACCCAAGTATTGAAAACCATGGTTTATTTGGTGATTCCTCAGAAAACGATAATTGGCCAAAGACAGTCCCCTAAAAAGTCATCGAAACTAATTTTGGTCCCTTGGGGGTTTAACACTAGTTAACACCAGCTTTGATTCTTGTTAGAATCCGTAAAAACCGTTATTTGTGAATAATATTATTTCTTATGTTTACTAAACCCTTAATCCTTATTGAAAATAAAAGTCTAGAAATTATTAATTTTTTACAAGCCCCACCTCTTTTATAACTTTTCATTTCTAAATTCCTGCGCTAAGGGAGCCCCCTAAATATTTTATGTGGTGTAATTTTATAAACTACAATAATTTTAATTTTTGAAAAAGTTCATCACAATTAAGAAGGTCCTTAAGGAAATGGCATAGTCATAGAACTTTGAATATTTTCCTCCTAATGTATTGTTTATAAAATGGAAAAAATTTTTTGGGAACAGAAAGGAAAAAACCAAAGTAATTTCCATTTTAAACCAAGGGCTCAATGGAAGTAAGTAATAGCAGACAAACCCGAAGAAACCCAACGTAAAAGTATAATTAAAACAGCCCAAATTGATTTTCAATTTGTCCCCCAGGGGGAATAAAAGAAACCCTATTTTGTAAAGGTATTTTTCATTTTTAGAAAAAGTATTATGAAATGTGTACACTAAGGGTCCAAAAAATCAAATATAAAAAAATATTTCTTTTATTTGGGAGACCAATATGTAAAAACTGCTTAAGGCAAACAAGTGTGTTCCACAAACACCAAAATTTGATGTCCGGCACCTGGATGGCGATAGGTTGGAAGGCATCGGTCCCCCCTCTTAATTTACCGACAAAAGCACACGTTCCCGACTTTAGATGGAATTGCATCCCGGCGGAGGGAAAACACTACTAGAGATCCCTGGGGGTGATTCCCCCAAGGTTTTGGGTTGTGGTAATTCCCTATTGGGGGGTTGGGCGGAGATGTTGATGTGTGGGGGGGGAGATGACTGTGAGTAATCAAGGCCCATGTCAATTTTAAAGCTTGAAAAATCAAGACCAAGCATACGTGGTTTTCCGATTCCAAAACGTAAAGCTGTAGGTTCCCCCCCCCCCCCCCCTTAAGTTTGCCCCTGGCCCTGTTTGTTCCTTGATTAATAAATTGCCCTTTCCTGAGGAAACAGTTAGAAAAAGCTCAATTTAGTAAAACCCAGACCTACACTTCCCCAAAAAAATAAAAACCCCCATTCATAAATTCGCCTTAAAATTACTTCACAACATTATTGTGGGTCCCCCCCGGCGTCTCAAATAATTTAAGAAAATGGGGAAAGTTTAAAATTCCCCTGTAATGGCTAGATGAACAAACCTATAACCAAACGTATTACTTTGAATTCACCCTCCAAAAAACTTATGGGACCCTCATTTTAAGAATTTGGTTTTTTGTTTGGTAAGCTTAAACACTTGGCAGTATGGGCCCCTAATTTAATAAAACATTTCTGGACCACAATGGTAAAACTTATAAACCACCCGACAACTGGATGAGCCAAAACGGTGGGGGAGGATGCAGAGTTACCAATCTATAAAACATTTTTCCCTCCTTAATTTTATTAAATTGCCTGGAAACTTAGTAGAACGTTGGTTATTATGAAATACTTTTGTCCCAGTTTAATTTTTTTCAATTGTTATATATTTGTGTTTTTTTTTGAAGTGAAAATTGAATCCTTTATTTTAGTTTTCCCATTATTAAATTTTTGAGTACCAAAAAATCCCATAACTTATTCCTTTTTTAGCAATTCCATAGAAGCCCAAAGCACTGTTGTATACTATATGTTTCCCCCCTTGGTTTTAGGTTGTGGGTGGGGGGGCCTGGAATACGGGTACCCCTCCTGAAAACAGTTTTTTTTGTCACTTGTATAACAATGTTCAAATTATTAACACCCACAATAAATAAAATTTGGTAATTTTAAGAAATTATTGTATAGTGGTGTGCTAACTGGGATTTGCCCACAGCAACCAGTTGTGGAAAAATATAACAGTTAAGTTTTCATTTCCCCCTTGAAGGGCATAACTGAAAAAATGGGATACTGAGACAAGTTTTTTATATGGGTATTCTTTTTCTGTGTTCCCCCCGAGATATAAAAATTATGTTGCAGCAAATGCCCCCAATTGGCCCTAGATTGTGGATCCTACAAAAAATCCTTTAAGTAAAATTTGCCAAACCAAATGAGTCCAATAAGATTTTGTAAGTGGTGATTTCCTGGAAAAATACAAAATGTCGTGAAAGTTTTGTTTTCTATGTTAACTGTAAAAAAAAGGGTTTAAAAAGTACATAAAAGTAAACGTGGGAAACCTTAGTTGTAAAAATATCAAGTAACTAGTTTTTTTTTTGAATTTGGTTAATAGGTTAAATATATTTTCCCAACCCCCTTATATTTTCCTCCCCAGGCCAATTAAATAAAATTTTTGATGGTATTTTTTTCATCTGGGGTGGAATAAAAAAAAAGGGATTGAAAATTAAATTACCTAAATTGAATTTGTTAAGTTAACTGATGATTAGGAACAGAAATGGAAATTCCCGAAAGAAGTTGGTAGGGGCCCCCCATGTAAATTATGTAAATTTTAACGTAAGAAATCTGAAAGCCCCAAATTTTTTCTTGCAATATTGGCCCTAAGTTTGGGTAAAAATATTCTTTTCCTCTACATAACAATCTATATTCCACTAGTTTCAATTGCAAATTTAATTTTTTTATATCCAGTCCAAGGGAATCAAATAGATTTTCTTGAATATGTTTTAAATGTTTTTTCCAGGAAAAAAGAAAGTTTTTTGAACAATTTTTAAGTTGAAAAATTAAATTAAAACATTAGATGAGTTTTTGGGTTTAAATTTGTCCCCCCAATGTAAAAGAAACCCATTTTAAAATAGTAAAAAATTGGTAACAAAAACATAACAGCTATGAATGAAAATATCTGTATTTTTAACTGAATTAATATTAAATAAAGTAACAATGAATATAAATTTAAAATATATCAAGAAAATGTGAAAAGTAACCAACCTTCAATGTTTTTTAATAATCTCCCTAGAAACCTGTTTATTTTTCCAATTTAAATGAGAATTTTCAGGGATTTGTGGAACCAAAATCCAGTTTCCCTATGACACAAGTGGGTAATACTGAGACAGGTTTAGAAAAAGGCCTGGTATCCCCCCTTTGGCGAGGCCGAGGGCCCAAGCCTCCAACCCCCCCACATAAAAGGCCTGCCCCCGCAGGCCAAGTTTTTCCCCAAAGGGGCTAAAGGTAGATTTAATAGAGGGAGAACCGCAGGCCCCGCAGCTATAACTTTCCACGCGAGGCGTAAGCGAGTAGATGGGTTTAGCCCCCAATGTGTGAAGCGTGGGCAGGGGTGTTTCCCCCTTGTCTAATATAAATAAAAAAAGCTTGAAAAATGTAGTGACTCACTCCAACTCAAAGTGACACTAAAAATGTTTGCAGGGCCGGCACTTCTCGGCAATATCTTTAACTCCCATCAAATGTATACCTTTGAAATTAAATCTCTTGGTCTGAAAACCCACACCCAGGAAAAAAAATTTCCAACAAAAATGTTTTTATTTCACCTCCATTAAACAAGATGGGGGTCCAGCTCTTTTTTTTTAAATCCCAAAAACTGCCCTAAATATATTTCTTATGCCCACAAAATCTTCAAAAAACGTTTTGGTTTTTAATACCTAACCTGAAAAAGAGAAAGCTTGAAAGTTAAAAATTATTTTCAAACCCTGTAAAAACAGTTCTAACACGTGTAAACAATCGTGGCACCCTGATTTATACAATATAAATTTCCCAGGCCCCTAATAAAACTTTAAAAATTTTTGATGTAAATTGGAAGGGCACAAAAAATTTAAAATATTTTTGAATGTAACCATTTTTTCTACTATTGAAATGGTTAATCCCTACTCCAAGTGGGGGTTAAAAAAATGGAAAGTAAAGCTTAACATTTTACTCCCACTGAAATACCCCAGAGATATTATCATCAGATTTTTAAAAGGGCAAATAAATAAAGAAGTTTTATTGCCTCCCCAAAAACAAAAATAAAATTTCAAAAACACAAAAAGGGGTAGTACTAAAAATAAAAAAACCAATCCCAAGTGGGAAATAATCCAAAAAACAAATAGGTAAAATTTTATCTCCTAAATCATCTTATATTTTAATATAATTTTTGGAACCAAAGAACATTGGGTATAAAGAGAGGGCCTCCTGGCCCCCCAAATAAAACTAAAATATATACTTGAATTGAATCTCTCCTGGTCTGAAACCTCTAGGAAATTCCAAAAGTTTACTTTTTTTCAACTCCTAAACAAGATGGCGGCCTTTTTAACCTCTGAATGCCCCACTGCCCCAGTTGTAGTTCTTATGGAAAATAAATAAAAAAGAAGTTTTTATTAACTAACTCTTATGAAAATCGGAATAAACATTTGTCAAAACCTTCACAGTTACTACATCCTAAAAACAAACCAACACCATCACCTTATATATGAATTTCAGTTTAAAAACTAAAAAATTTTGGGTATCAGAGGAAAAAAAACTGAAATTTTTAAAAATAAAAAATTTTTAAAACTGATCTTACCCATTCAAGTGGGTCATTAATTTAAAGTTATTTATTTCCTAAATTCAAATATAACATCAGATTTTGAACATGGTAAATATTACGTGGTATATGGAAAAAAAAACCAGTAAAAGGGTAGGACTAAAATAAAACTTCCAAGTGGGGTATCAAACAATAGGTATTTATTTCATAAATTACATTTTACCATTATATCTAGGAAGAGACACTGTTAATGGTTCTGCCCCCCCCCCCCCCCCAAATAAAAAACTATGCTCCAAAAACCAAAATTGAATAATGTTAAACTAATACACCCAGATGGGGTATCAAAATAAAGGTATTCAACTCATAAATACTAATTTACCATCAGATTTTAGAAAATACTGTGTTTAGGGGCTCCACTGCCCCAAAAACCAAAATTAATGGTCATACTGGTTAACAATCCTGGCGAGGCATTGGTCCGATCTTTCTCATGAGGTGACATACTGAGATCCACAAAGGGCCTAAAAGTAGTTCCCTGGTGAGGCCGCAGGCCGAGCTTACCTCATCAGAGTAGCGAGTGACTACGGGGTTGGCACGCTATCCCCTATTTGATAAATATAATGAACAATTTCAAAAGAGATCAGCTGATGACCAACAGCTGCTCATTTGTCACTTGGATATAAATTAATGAGACTTTCTAGGGAATGGTTGGCCTTGGTTTGTAACAATAACTATACATTCGCTTATCTACATTCATCACACGTGTTCAAAATCCATATTCACACATATCTTTACGATTCACATCTTGAGAATTAAAAAGAAATAAAATACTGTTACAGTCATCTATGAATTTGCTTAATCCTATAGAATAAAAGGCTGTCCATATTACTTTGTGATATTCCTCCATATTGATAGCCTAATTTTTCCAAAATACACAAATTTACGTTGGCAGAACAAATTATGAAAGATTATTTATATCTGATAGTAACATTTTTATTATTAGCAGTAAAGAAAAATAAAACCAAGTTAATCAATTTCTTCTAAATTGAATACAAGGAATTAACTCAGACACCTTTCAAGGAAAACATAAAAAAGGTATTACTAGGAATTTTAGATCGAAAATGCCAAGATCTACATCTTCTGATTATTTTATTGTTACAGAATAGAGGCTCTACAAGTTACCATTGAAAGGAAGAAACAATGTTTTTCCAAGGCATTAGACATTGTTACACGTTTCTCTGAGGAAACCATTTCTGAAACATTCTTAATTGAAAACGTAAGTACAAGTTTGTTACTATTTAGGATAGGACACAACAAAATTATAAAACAGGAAGAAGAGGGCCTCTATTTATTTGATAAAGGATAAGCTGGTACGGTATAATTGTACAGATAAAATGATTAAATTATTAATTTTATATATATATATATATTTGATGAAAAAAGCTTCCTTAATTGGTTGCTTCATAATTATAAAAATTGTGTTACTGAATTTTACATTTCTATATATTTTATAAGTGTTGACCCCTTTATAACTTACAATAATAACAAAGTCAAGAAACATTTTTAAAACTGTTTTACTGTCTATAAATACATAACTGTCTTGATAATTTTAGAAATTGAGATCTCCAGCATTAGATCATAAACCTTAAACTGTTGTGTAATTAGCCTACCTCTAATTAGTGACACAAGGCTGCAAAATTTTACAATAGAATATTTCAATTGATAGAATCTTAAGAGGTGATTCGATTATATATTACTTAATTTAATGGTTCTTAATAAAATATCAGAATCTTAAGAGATGATTCAATTATATATTACTTAATTTAATGGTTCTTAATAAAATATCAGAATCTTAAGAGATGATTCAATTATATATTACTTAATTTAATGGTTCTTAATAAAATATCAGAATCTTAAGAGATGATTCGATTAATATATTACTTAATTTGAATGGTTCTTAATAAAATATCCAGCAGGCCCTAGTAATTTGCTCAAAAGCTTCTTTGAAATAAATAAAATGTTTCTGGCAAATGTTCTGAATTAGAAAAATCAATTTATATAATAAAATTTATTTTAAATGTGTATATAATCCAATTGGATTTTTCTGTGTATTTCTAAATGATTTGAAAATAAACATTGTATTAATAATTGTTTTTCTTTTATTATATTATTATTTGTTTTAATGTAACAGATAAAAAATAGTTTATGATATAATTTTGTAACAATGTAGTCCTAGCAAACTGCAACAATATAAACCTATGTAGTTTAAATACTCAACCTTTTATATTTTAATTAAAAAAAAAACTAAACCCTATTCATTTGTTAAATAGGTTTTACTATAACCTCTATAGAAAAGATACATATCACAATCTCAACTCTATTTTCCAAATATACCAAGTTTACTAGTACCCTTGTTTATCTTATTACACAAAAAGTAAAATGGGAAAATTAGTAGACACATGTTCATTCTCATTATTTTCCGTAAGGTGGAGGCTATTTTTACAGTACACATTGATATTAATTGAATACCAAATAAATAAATTAAATACTATTCAACAAGAAATATAAGCTTTTATTTCATTCTCTTGCTGAAATAATTTTATACATAAGCACATGGATAGACAATAAGAATGAAGCAAGGGATACACGGTCCAGCCGATCGACAGACGGATGATATTTTTATTTTCAGATCACATAACACTGGGTGAACCCTCTAATAGGTATCTTTCACAAGATAATCTCAGTTGCAACTTAGACATGGATCAATAGAGATGTATTTTCTTTATCCAGTGCTTTTATTTGCACAGACGTAAAAGAAAACACAACAAAAGAGTATGGGTTCATACAATTCTCCAGTAAAGGCATTTACATGTGCGTTCAATACTCTTTTTTGTGACCTAGAAAAGTTTTTAACAAAACACAAACGTTAGCTCAGCAGCCATCTTTATATGAGTATTTTTTTCACAAAATTTGGTTGCCAAAAATTGTAGCCAATATGTTTAATACAATGAAGCATTATTTTTACTGTACTACCATTATCTGATATAGAAATACTATATACATAAGGCATTATAATGTTATAGTAATGTGTAAGGCGGTCAGGCCGTATATGCGTGACACATTTATGTAGTGCGTGACAGTTTTTTTAGTACAGTAATGGCAAATAAAAAACTCAGTTTGAGCAAATTGGCCTGACACATTTAATGTAAATTTGTTTACCTGGTTTGGCACACAGACTTCATGAGATATATATCATGATTGATATATATCAATATACGTAAATAAAAATTGAATACTGACTATGTATTCAATATATATTACGTATGTTCAATACCTAGAAATTCACTAAATACAGTCTGTCAGGCCTATACTCCCCTACAACTTGGCTGTAAAACCTGCCAACTTGTAACTTGGCAACTTTGTAACTAACCAAAAACTTTCAAATTTGCTCTGTAAATAGTATGATGAAATAAAAGAATAAAAACAAGATCAATTGCTGCTTAGTTTTCAAAATAGAAAATTAGAGAACGGTGTATACACCATTTTGTTCCCTTGGTTTGACATTTACCGCTAATGATGGAACGGGTGGGTTTCATGTGCATTGACTCTCAGCATGTACGTCTACTTAGACCGTGTGTCTGTAGCCAGATAGCTCAACGGTTCCAATCTGGACAATGGCGTAAGTCGTAATGCTGACTGATAAGTCAAAGCCTTAATACGTGATCGGCGACATGGTATCGGAAAAGCGGCATGCAAACACCAGTCTGTCTGCCACCCTTGTTTATATCAATATCTGTGTATGTAGGGACAGAATTTATCTGTACCTGGCTTTGAAGGTTCTTTACTAGGAAATTAAAAGGCCTATGAAAATTCAAATGATATCATTATTTTCTTCTTTCAGTAGTACGTTATGACACATGTATTATTAAATTAATCAATTCCCTAACAATTAAAATTTACTGACACATATAAAAGTAATGTATTCTAAAAAAAATTTCACAAGGATTACAAAGTGGCAAGTAATTCATTTATGACCCTCTAGAAGCCTAAGAAAACGTTGTTTCAGGAAATTGTTAAGAACTTTTATTCTTGAAAAGTTTAAAAATCTGAATTTATGAAACTTTTAGAAAACATCCTGCAAACCAAGTATTAAGTGTGACACTAACAGATTTTTCAGTAATAAAAGTGTAAAGTTGATGCACAGTGAAAACTAGTTAAATTTTCTGTAACTTTATTGTTCCAACTAGTTATTATGAAAACTGATTATTACAATCATTAACAATTATTACACAACTTATAATGAAATTTGAAAAATTCATGCATCATAATGTTTCATTAAACGAGGAAACTAATGGTTTAGTAATTGGATTTGTCAAAGGCCTCTTAGTTTCTTAGTCAACAACTTTCTAGAACTAAGAGTTTGTTTCAAGAACTATAACTTAAATAAACTATTCAAACTTGGGTACACATAATTTCCTGCGCCCACAATAAGTAGAGTGCTGATGATTGTGTTAACCGTTCCAGTTTCGTTTTCAATTCATGATGATGAAAATTTAAGTTAATAGAGTTAGGTTAAGTCTTTCTATTTAAAATATTTTTCATGTCAATAGCGGAATTCCTCTTTGTAATAACATATATAACTGTACATATATGTGGTTAAAATGAAACCTAAACAAAAACTTGAAAATATAGAAAACAAACTGCGTTTTTAAATACTTCAATATAGAAAAATGTATTTACATACTAATCCCCCCAGGTGTTGGAACCCCCAGAAATGTTTTTCTATATATGCCCCTGATTGGATAGCAATCTAACTGTGTGTATAAAATCAATGCAAGGACATACAGTTTGCCAAGATTTTTGCAAACCCCTAGTGGATAAAACAAATGAAGAACACACTGAGTCAAAGCAAGTTGGTCTGGTTTTGACGAAATGGGGTTTTTTATGTTCAACTAGAAGTATTTTATTAGATTAAGACAATTTACCAGCTGAAACTAGTTTGGACTATGTTAAATTTGTTAGTTTGTTATCAATAGTAAGTTTGTTTTGAAAACAACATATATGGCATATTAGTGCTGAGCCGCCTAGAGTTGTGTACTTGTTAGAAATTCAAAGAATCATGTTCAAATAAGTTTTATGTAAGACGAGCCTATTTTCCTCGCATTGTGCCAGACATTTTGGTTCTCCAAAAGAAAGTCATCAGAATAGTTAAAACTTAGACAATTTCCTTAACTGTAGACCTTTGTTTTTTATTAGAAATATTAACTTAATTACTACTGTACATCTATACATGTTTTCTTGACATATAAAGATAACTTATCATAACGCCAACTTAGCAGATATTCACTTCCCTTGACTCATGAATAAAAGATGCCTTATACACACGAACTTTCTGTAGGTCATGTCTAAATCCTGAGGACAGTTAATGAAATAGTTGTATGAAATGTTTAATAAATAACCTTCTTGAATGGAGAGAATCTCAAATTGAAGCTAAGATTGTATAATTGTTGGTTGTTACTCCTTTTTACTCTGTTAATTATTTTTCAAATTTCAAAATGTCCATTTATATGATTTTAAGATTTATTTACTGTTAAGATAAGATGATTGCTTAGTGCTGGACCTTAAAAAAATGTCTTTTGCCAGTTCAAAATGGGTGAGTACAAACTATTAGCTCAGTTAGGATGATTTGAATCATTTGACCTTGGCCTCCGCAGTATGAAGCCTTAGCCACTCGACTCGCCACACCACCAAATACAAACCCAAAGTACAGAACATACACCCAGAATCTGTAACTCAAACCTAACAGCATACACGGTATCTTAAGACCTAAGCATAAAAAAAAAAAAAAAAAAAACTATACACCAAACAATGCTCCTAAAATGTATGGTCCCATGTCTATGCACTCAACCATTGCATACACTTGCAATGGTGTATGCAATATGTGTGTATGCACTCAACCATTGCATACCCATACCTATCCATTTAAAAAAAAAAGCACGCAAAACATCAACAAATGCTTTTGTACCAACCATACGCTCCCAAAATTCAGAAGGAGATTTCTCTTTACAAACCTAAAGCACATATAACATGTTATCCCCCCAACAAACCCATTCATACTCCTTAATGTGGTATCCACCAAAAGTGCAAACTTAATATTTAATGTAAAATCTCTAACTAAATAAATATTAGAAAACATCAATTTTTAACAAATTATGGTAGATTTATATAGTATTTATATGATATATAGTGAAAGAATTGGTAATATATCCTAACCGTGTATTATATTCATTACTGAATTAAAATTTTGTTTCAGTTTGCAATTTTATAAATCAAGAACACTACCAAGATATTGTTTGAAGAACGTGCAATTAATAAAACTTTGTGGTTATCCCCCATCGCTCTGGCCATCCTACAAAATTCCAACAAAGAAGTATCATATATCAACAATCTCACAACAAAGTGTTTGATATCACTGGATCGTAAAGTGAGTTAGTGAGATTTTGAGATCAGATTAGTTATTTTTAAAGTCTAGTTATTTAGCAATTAAGGAACGTGTTTAAATATAATGTTACAAATTTAATAAAAATTAATGTAACATTTTTAAATTCCAAGAATACAAATTTCAATAAAGGAAAATACTCATATATCTTATATAACTTATCAAATCCTTATAGAGACCAAAGCTTCAGATGAGTCAAATGGCTCATCTAAGCCTTACTATTGTTATGCATCATGAAACCTTTAGCTGAGTACTCTTACCGTAGCGGTTTTATCAAGGTTTTTTTAGACTACAAATATACATTGTTCCTTATCTTGATAACCTTTCCAAAAAATTAAAAGGCACTTTCTGGCATTCCAAATAGCTTGGAATCATTGATGATGTAATTGGACATTTTTTTTTTTTTAGGTCTATACCGCATTCCTCACGCATTTCTCAACTTGTGTCTCTTAATCTTCTTTACAGGTAGTTGACAAAAGTGACGAGTCAAGTAACATTTGTCAAATTACCAACAAAACCTTAGAGTTTGTTCCTATTCCATATTCCAAGGATAACGTGTATGTCAAACATGAGACTCCCCTAATGTTCTCTTAAATCAATTTACTGACCTTTGTTGTATTTGTCTAATGTTTATCATTTTCACAAAAAAGATTATAACATTTATAATGATCAGTATAAGTGCAGCAGTTTTCATATTTAAGTCTGTAAATAGAATCTGTTGATAGAGGCAAACATTCAACCCAGCATATTCATGGATATAGCACAGGCATTTTGACAGTGTAAAACAATCTGCGCCTATTAAAAAATTACATACCTCTGGGTTATCAAAAAATGGCTATTAGTTGGTTTGAATCTTACCTCTGTGATATGATCCCATTAGTGGAATTAACTCACAGAACACCATGTACAAAATAACTAAAATTAACATCACATTTTGAAAAAGTTAAATTTGAGTTCCCTCAAGGATTCTATCTTGGGGCAAATTATTTTTTTTTTATGCTATTATAAATGATATGAAAAAACACTAACATGTAAGCTATTAGTGAGCTTTTGCCTTTCGCAGATGATCTATACTTATTATTGTCTACTGAAACACAGAGAACAACAAAACTGTGTGTGTTTCTAGAATAAATAGGTTAGTATAGCTCTTAAAAAACAAAATTTAATTCTGAAATGGTACAATACAATTTTAATACAATTTAAGTTAAGGCAGAAAATAAAATATTTAATAAACCCAATGATAGCAAATGACTGTGATCCCATTTGAAATTCAAGAATTAGTGCACAATTTTCTCTTGGTCTTACTGTAGACCAACACTTGAATGGGGATGAGCAAATCAGCAAAATATCAACAATAACATCATTCTAGGGATATATGCTCCTCTCAAAAATTTTCTTTTTTTTTTTGTAATTATAAACACATTATTACAAATGTATTTTGCCTATATTCATTTTCCCACATTTCTTTTTTGTATTTGTCTTTTTGGAGCCACAAAAATACTTTGGAACAATTTTAAAATACACAAAAAAAGAGCAGTAAGAATAATGAATAAGTTAAAATAAAAATAGTCTGTTAAAGAACATTTCAAAACATTAAAAATCTCAATACTGTATATGGACAGTGCAATTTTTTATTACCAGTTAATGAGGAAAAATAAACTGTCTATTGACAGCTCCAGCATTCTGTATACCACCCTACAGTACCAGGAAAAAGAAAAATGCTGTGCACAATCATACAAATTAAAATTCGAAGAAAAAACTCTCATATGCTGGGGAAAATTTCTCTGTCAACTTCCAGAATCATAATTAGATATGACATAAAGTTTTCAAAATAATAAATAACAACTGAAAGATTATTTAATACAAATCATACCGTTTACTCAATTAAGAATATTCTTTTCCTCCATCTCCACTGTAACAACAAATTATCAACCTAAAAACCATAAAGATTTAACTAAAAAAGTTAATATACTTCCATATTAATAAAAAACAAAGAATTTCTCTTCTAGTTTTAAGTTTTAAGTTTCCATGCTGTTCATTAATGTACCCGAACCTTGTACTTATTAACGAATAAAGAATATTTGACTATTGACTATTGTTTACTAACTTACCTAATAACATTGAAATACACAAGATGAATAGCAAGAAAAAAAATTCATCTACTAAATTATTTCAGTATTTTACTAATTTTGGTTATATACTGTTAATGTAAAATATTGTTTCAGAATTTCTGCAGTAACATGTGCTACAAGGCCTCAAAGATTCCTGAAGGATCAGATTTTTAACTAGTTCCCCTGTGGTTGAGGGAAAACTTACCACCTGTGACTTACAGTCCTCATCTCTCTGCACTCCAAAGGGTAATGTGCCTTTATATACATGTATTATTTGAAATCCATTTATAAGTTTAGTGAATTTGTAGTATAAAACACATTAGTTAAATTGAACCTTGATTCTGAGAGTGAAATCTCTTCATTCCAAAAAATTCTGAGGTTAATTGCAATACAGTAGACTCTCGTCATCCGAGTAATTGGGACCGGGACCACCTCGGATACGTAAAAACTCGATAATACGGAGGTTATGGTAAAATAATCTAAAAGCCATGAATGAAAAAAGTACAAAACTAGTTTATTACAAGAAGAAACGCAAAATGATGTAAATCTAGTTACAATCATGTACAATTTGTACAGTCTTGTAAAAAAGCGGGAACATCAGGTTATGTCTTTTAAAAGTTGTATTACCACAGATGACAAGAAGTTAGGACAAGTATTCCATTTTAAAACTCTACAACAGTCGGTAAAACACTACAATAATAGAATTTAATAGTAACAATCTAATGTAATGTCCATAGCAGCATTGTGGATGGCAATTTCCTCTAATGTAGCATTTGTTGACAACGAAACATTTCTTATTTATTTAATCTATCTACTTCCACATAGTATTCGCATATTGGTTTTAAGTGCAGGTACCGTTCAGTCCGATTACCAAACATAATTATCATATCTATCCTGTCGTTTAATGCAATCAGCTTTACTCTCTTAATAGTGCAGGGAAACCCTTCAACATTTTAAAGAACAAAACTATCGTATCAAAAACCACATTTGTCATACACATTGGCGACAAAAACACTGATTGATTCATCATTTCAATTTTGTTATAAGCAACTGACAACCATTTACCACTCATATCAAAACACTTGAATAAAATATTGAACAATAACAGTAACAACAATAAATTACGACAATATTTCCAATACTGTATTGTAAAATCACGAAAGTCAACACACTAAAACAACCACATTTAGTGCGAGAGCAGTCGACTAAAGCCGCAACACACTACTGAGGCAAGTGCTGAACCGAGCACTGATTGACAGCTCATCTGCTCTGTTCGAAGTTACAGGGCAATTTTGTCACAACTTTATCACCCTGTCGAGCGGAAAAACCGAGCATCGCATTGTAACATTTTGGCCAAACCACAACTCTAATTAAGTACATTGACTACAGATCACATGCTTTAATTCAATTTTAAGTACTGTGTTGTTGTATTGTATTTTGTATAGATGTTATACAGTTTCACAATTCCTACATGGCTAGTTCACAGACAATAGCAGCGGCTACATGCATTTACCTTCATTTAGCAACAATTATGAAAAGAAAAGTATGAGAGATGTTTTTGGGCAAGAAAATTTTCAGCAAAGAAGAAATGGTGGTACAGTATTACGCTGACTCCGAAGTTTCAGCATGTAAGCGGTATATACAATAATTTTACCCCCATGTCACCAAAAAAGATCTAAAACCCACAAGAGAGCGGCTTTTGTAACCCTCGATAAATATATGTATCTTCTTCACTCCACTCCATCATTGAACTTATTACAATTACTTTAAGCCTATTAAAGTACTACACTAAACTTATTACAACTAATAAAAAATTTACTAATAAACAATACATACAATAAACCATAAGTACTAAATGTAGCTTGATGCGCTGATATTTTGGTGGTGACGGAGGAAGGTATGGTACAATGTTACGAACATGCCACACACTACCGAGCCGTAAAATTCCTTTGATGCTCGGGGAAAAAAACAGACAACCGATGGTTCGGGCTCTGCTTACCCAAATGCTCGCCATAATAGTCAATAACAATTCTTTGATCTACCGACACAATGTACCCAAAAAAATTTGTTTCGCAGTGTTTTTTTGGGGAAATCCCTCATTTTGCTCCCCACCCTTACTTTCAAAAGGTCAAGTGCTGGAACTAGCAATCCTTCTCTTTGTGACCCAGCCACCCGGCCGTTATCAGAGGTTCTGGGTATCACAGGGCAGGATATGCCAGATTTTACTGTACCAATAATTGACCTTTGCTATTTGTGTTGTTTGTAAGCTTGTTTTCATAAAGAAATGTTTTAATCTCAATTCACATATGTCTCAATCAGTAGAATACCAATACTGCACAGTTAGTAGAAAGAATTATTACAACTCTATTGGACTAGTAGATAGCATTTTATTTATAACTCTGCAATGATATCTTTTCTTTTAGGGGTACTGTTGGGGATGAAGTGGATTAGGCTTCACACCAATCAAAGTTGATGATAATAACAGTGGTCAAGTAAAAGTGCTACAAATCAATTGAAAAATAACTCTTCAAAAATTCTTAAAACTAATGAATCCATTAGTGCAAGAAAACTGAGGAAATAGTGAGTAATGCCTTAAATTTTTGTGAAAATTCTATTAACATCACTTCTTCATCTAGAGGAAAAGAAAATGAAAACGCCGCCAATCAAAGTACGCTGCAAGTTGAAGAATCTAAACA
Organism: Stictocephala bisonia; assembly: GCA_035578905.1. NCBI lineage: Eukaryota > Metazoa > Arthropoda > Insecta > Hemiptera > Membracidae > Stictocephala > Stictocephala bisonia. The sequence goes on from JAQJVL010000450.1 coordinate 717,531, forward strand.
AGATGTATTAATAGTAAATGACGTTTCATTAGATGAAACAACTAATTCAAGGGGTGATACAAAACCTCTAAATGATAAACTAACATTAAACTCCTACGAACATCAAACACAATGTAAGAATAGGGAAAAAAGAACAGATGAGATATTGGAAAATGAATCATTAAATATTTCTACTGAATCACAAAAAGAAGTGCCAAATGCTAGTAAAGAATCAATTGAGAAAAGAAAAAAGAAAAAGAAGATTGTTACAAAACATCAAATCTCATCAAACAATGACTGTAGTCATGTTCTTTGATGCAAGTTGTTGTTACAAAAATCGAGCAGACTCTAAGAGAATGGTTTTCAATAGACTCTTATTGCTTAATATTCGGTGAAGAAAAGTTAAAGGAATTTCTAGCAGAAAAAAAACATTCTAATACAGAGTTTGATAATGTAGCGACTAGGATAATGGATTCACATGTTTATGAGAAATATATGGTAATATGCAAAAAACTGAATATTCTGGAAATTGAAGATTCAAAAATGATATGGCATTTAAGGAAACTTAAAAAAGCCTTTACCTGATTATGAAGCTTTAAAACAAGAGCAACAGAATTGGATCTAAAAGTTAGAATGTTTTAAAAAGGGGGATAAAATAGTTCAATTTGAAGAATCTGATAAAGATGCTTCTCAGTCGGGATTCAGCTCCAGTAATGAGCAAGAACCTGTCTTGCCATTAGTAGATCTTCATGCTCAAAAAGCTTTACGAAGAAGAATTGTTATGGATAAAATTAAAAGAATGTAAGTCTTTCATTTTTGTAAGTATTAACCTCAAAATTAGTTCATAAAAGTTTAGTTAGGTTTTATAAGTAACAATGTAAGGTAGAGTTTGAAAATGACCGTGAATGCACTCAAATGTATATACTTCAGTTACATACCTTGCTGTAGCTATGTAAAATTTACATATTATTTATGAAAGTTTGATGTGAATCATAATTATTTAATCATATACATTTTAATATATAGGACATCATTTAATTATTTCAAAATAAGGAACTAACATTTTTAGTTAATATAGTTTTAAGAATCAATAAACATTACATTTAAGTTTCCAATATTTATGGTATAAAAATATGTATGGAGGTTCATATATCTTCCTTAATAATTAGCTCAAACTTGTGCAGCCTGATATGTATGGATACTGATATTAGCTTCCTCAGTAAATGAACTTAGACTTGTGGACTGGATATGTATGAAGGAGGGTAGTGATATTTGCTCCCTCAGTTAGCTTAAATTTAGAAACCTAATTTTTATGGATGTACTATTATTAATATATTTAGATTAGGTTAAAGGCAAGGAATTAGTATATTAGGAGAGATAGGACAACAGCAAACTTACCTTAGAAGACAAATTCACTAACACCACAGTAGTGGTAAACAAACACAAAAGAATCACATGTGTACAAATTTGCCACTGGCTCTTCCTTCAAGTGGGTTGAGAAAGAAAATTTGTGCAACATTTTTTATTTACTATTATGTTCCTTTACTACTACTGTGGTGATAGTGAACTTGTCTTCTAGTCAGTCTTTCTCTCTCTCTCTACTTACCTGAAGAAAGTGACAGTGACTCACACAATTTGTGCACATATTTTATTCGTTCGTGTTTGTAAGTTCGACAATGTACCACAGTAATCTCCTAATATACTACTATTAATATATGGCTTCCTTTTTAAATTAACTAACTTTATAAAACATTATTATACGTATTGATATAGATAACAGTGTTGTGTTTTTACTAACTTTACTATAATAATGTTTTAAATATGATGCACAATAATGTTATCTTCATTTGTGGATAATGTTTATAATTTATTACGTTCGCATTACACATAAATCTGTAGGCCCCTTAGTTGCCCTGCTATGGGCTATTAATAAGTAGCTCTTTCTGAGGAACAGTTGACCTTAATAACAATGACTACATCTGTTAATCTACACTCATTCGCCCCTCATATTCTCCCATATCTTGACGATCAGATCTTAGAATGTGCCGATAAAAAAAATCAGAAAAACACAAAATCATATAATTAGAATAATTACAAATAAAAATCGCAGAGACAGTTCTTTTCCATTATATTATACATTAAAAATTATCCCGATACAACATCTTTTTGTCTATAAAGTTTTAAGATTGTTTTATGTCAAAAGTGGTAATACTGGCACTACAAATTTATTACATAATACGAGGAGTGGGGCAAGTAGAATATTTAAACTCCCTAAAGTCTCAAAAAGTGTTTTTAAACAATCTTTTCATTATATTGGACCTAAATATTTTAATCAATTACCACATGACATAAAAAGTAGTACAAATTTGAAATTTTTTTCTATGAATTTGAAGAATTGGCTATTTACGAAACAAGATCTAGACTATTTGGATTTTGTTTAATATAAATATTGACACTTCTTGCAATTAATAGGTTTCTTGTTATTTTAGTCTTGTAATGTATTTTTATAAGAAATTTTAAGTTAAGTAGCAATAAATATAGTGTAAGATGAATTTAAGATAACTTTTAAATGTTTCATGCCCACAGAGAGTTTTATTTTTACAATGTAGAAGCTGGACTCATGTTCCTGTTTAAATATGTTTTTATTAAGTTATATCATTGATTTTACTATACATAGAAGATAGTTCCATCCAATGTTAAATATGGGGGCACGGAAAATGGGGCGACCCTGCAACCTTCGTCAATCAATTTAAAAAGGGGGAAATTGCCCCCA